>UESW01002655.1:237354-283366 GCA_900491605.1 Calamus simplicifolius | reverse complement strand
TTCATATCTAAAAGGTAAGTCCCTATCTCATTCAAGATTATTTTTTTAGATATGGGTATTCTGCTATTCATTATCATCGTTTACTGTTAACATTCAGTAGCATTTTCCCCATATGTTCTCCTAAATGTGTGGCATATATGCCACACTAGGAAAACATGAGGAAATACAAACCACAATCTCAACAGACGAGAATTAATAGCAGACTAATATATTGCAAAAAATAATCTCAAACTATCCACAGGACAATTTAAGAATTTGTAGACTACGTCTTGCAATCTCAAACGGGTCTAAAGGTTTCAGTGCTGCGAGAAATAATATTCTTAAGAAAAACAATCGATCTTATGTGTAAAAAAGTTTTCTTGACTATTATACATTTTGGTTGTGGTCTATAGTCACTAACTTATAAAAACTAATATTATGTCAAAGATAATAACCTTAATCCAATATTTATGTATAGTAATATATAATACTATGTTTCAATATTGGACAAGCTGGATCGAAATTTTTCATAACACATCAACCGTGGCACATCTATTAAAGTCATATATAATCTAATTCCCAAAAAACATATCCCAATATGATGGAATGAACTTAAATTAAAGCCTAAGTCACAACAATTTCATAATTGAAAATAAGATGCAATAATATATGTAAGATGTTCACGAGTAAACTACTATGCATAGTTTAAATGTAGAAATTGAACCATAATATATAAAAACCACTAATCAATCATGACTTAATTAATTTAAATAGAAGCATTAATTAATCGTAAGCAATTTCTTTAATTTAATTTACTATCGATCAGAATAACTAATAGCAAATATTACAATGATGTTATATTGTAATAATTATTTATTAGAATACCATAATTTATTATTATATAAATTATAATATTATAACTAATATAAGTTAATATATATTATAATAGATATTATTAATACTATGACATGATATAATTATCATAAACATATTTTTTTATGATCACAGTAAATATTATAAGTAAAGGGATAATAGATTTTTATTTTTCCATATTTTACAACATAAATCTAATATTGTATTATATCAATTTAATGGTTATTTTATAATGAGGTTGTTATATTAATTTTTTTATGGGTGACGATGGATATAATATTAAATTTAATATTGTAACATTAATTATAACAACATTCTTACAATACTACATGCATAAAGAAACAATTTTGATTTTATTTAAAATTCCATCAACACAAATAGTTCAATATAATGATATTATAAATTCATATATTATAATATTAATATTACATAATTATTTTTTATACAATATTAAAATATTATTATAATGTATTCTAATTTTATTGTATTATAGATTTATTTATATAATGATATTACTATAGGGTTTCTAAATTTAAGTGATATAAAATATGATTGAATACGTTATTAAGATTAAAATCAAAAATAAATTACTAATAATATTTTTAATAATAAAAATTAATCATTAAATCATAAAATTAGTTATGCAATATATTTTTGTTACCTTATAAAATAATATTTTATAATAAATTTTTTATTTTTATTAAAAATAGCCAAAGGGGGCTTCTAGGAGGGTTTGAAAAAAAAATTTCCCCTGCCATGAACCGCCACCCGGCCAGGCCACGGCCGGCAGCCACCCGCCACGGCCAGGCGCGGCCATGGCCAGCGACGAAGGCCACTACTGTGCCTGGTGATGGAAGGCCGGGGGTGGGAAGAAATTTTTTTTTGCCCTTCCCGTGGCTTGTACACTGACAGAGGGGAGGGCGGGGGGGGGGGGGGGGGGGGGGGGGGAAACAGGGTAGTTTTTTTTTTTGCCCTTCCCATGGCCTAGCCACCGTAGCCAAGCCACGACCGGCCACCTGCCGAGCGCGCCGTGGCTGGTGATGGGAGGGGGAGGGGAGGGGGAAACAGGGTTTTTTTTTCCTTCCTGTGGCCTGGGCAGGCCACGGCTTGGCGCGGCCGTGGCCGGTGACGAAAGGGGGAGGGGGAGGAAATAGGGTTTGTTTTTTTTTTCCTTGCCATGGCTTGGCCACCGTTGCCAGGCCATAGCCGGCCACCAGCCGGCCACGGTCGGGCGTGGTCATAGCCGGTGACGGGAGGAAATAGGGATTGTTTTTTTTTTCCTTGCCATGGCCTGGCCACCGTGGCCAGCCACGACCGGGCGCGGCCGTGGCCAAGCCACGGCCGGGCGCGGCCGTGCGCGACGACGACCACGACCATGGCCTGTGCGGGAGGGGGAGGAGGGGGGAAACATGGTTTGTTTTTTTCCTGCCATGGCCTGGCCACCGTGGCCAGGCCATGGCCGGCCACGGCCGGCCACCAGCCGGCCACAGCCGGGCATGGCCATGGCCGGCGACGACGGCCACGGCCACGACCGTGCCGGTGGGTAGGAGGGGGAGGGGGGGAACAAAAAATGATTTTTTTTCCTTGTCGTGGCCTGGCCACCGTGGCTTGGCCATCGTGGCCAGGCCATGGCCAGGCATGGCCGTGGCCGGCAATGACGGCCACGGCCATGTCGTGGCCGGCAATGACGGCCACGGCCATGGTCGTGGCCGGCGATGATGGCCACGGCCATGTTGTGGCCGGTGATGGGAGGGGGGGAAACAGGGTTTTTTTTTCATTCTGGTGGCCTGGCCACCATGGCCAGGCCACGGCCGACTGCCAGCCGGGCACAGCCCCGGCCAGGGTGAGCATGGGCACGGCCCCTACCATGGTCGGCAAGATGGGAGGGGAGGGGGGGGGGGAGGGGGGGGGGAGGGGGTGGGGACTTATCCGAAAATGAAAGTCGCCGGATTGTAGATTAGGTGCCGAAGGGACGCCGGAGATTCGCCGGAGGTGGGGAAGAGGGAGGAGGAGAAAGATGGATGGAGAGGAGCAGCAGCCGGCTGGTTGCGGGAGAAAACAGGGAGGAAGAAGAGGGGGAGGGGTTTTTATTTATATAAGGATTAGCGACACAATAATCCATCGCTAATGTGTCGCTAATTAGCGACGCAATTAGTTTGTCGCTATTGCCTTGCAATTTGGTGCCCTTGTCTGGGCTTGGCGAAATTTAGCGACGCAGAGTTGCATCGCTAAATGCATCGCTAAAATTAATAATTTATAATAATATTAATTTTATTTACTAATTATTATAGTTTATTATATATATTATATAGAATAATTTTATATATCAAAATATATAAATCTGTGCCGCTTGTTTCACTGGAGCCCCGGGGTGACATGGGTGTGGCCGCATGTTACATTCTGCTTCCTTCCGTGGTCGGCGCTGCTGGCCCTTTCTCCCCTCCGTCGCCCTCGGTGGCGCTTCGATCTCTTATCGTGGGTTACCACCTAGATGGCCGATCGGAGGGTCGGGCTCGGCCTTGTGCCACTCCCGTCTATCCCCTAAATCAGGAGACGAGTAAGGGCCTACCATGATGGTGAGGGGGTGACGGATCGAGAGTTACGGTTTGATTTAGGAGAGGGAGCCTTTGCGGACCATCGTCTTGTTCCTACGCGCAGTAAAGCCATGGAACCTGTGCAATAGTCACCGAAAGGGCTCGAAGGGAGTTTACCAGGCAAGGTGTCACTCTCTTCCTACTCTCTGGCTGCAACCCTCTCACCGTGCCACGAGAGCCATTGGAAACCGAGGGCGGAAGGGGATGGAACAAGGAACCCTCAGATCTCCATAAAGAGACTGCGCTGAAGAAGGTCATAGGAGAACCTCTTCCTCCCGACCGATGAGACTCCCAAGAAATGCAACTCATCAGAAGCCTTGAACTTGGGTATGATCTCTTTCTCATCGGAAGCCTCTTCCTCCGCGTCACTATTTGCGATGGAATTTTGTGTTGTTTTTAGCAACCAAAAATGTGTCGCTGTTTAGCGACGAAAAATTGCATCGCTGAACAGCGATGCTTTTTTTTGCATCACTGTATAGCAATGCATTTATGCATCACTAAAAATTAATTAATAATTTTATTAATTTTTTTAGTAATTATTATAGTTTATTATATAATATTATATAGTGATAATTTTATATATCGAAATATATAGAAATCTATGCCACTCGTTTCACAGGAGCCCCAGGGTGACGTGGGTGTGGCCGCGATGTTACATATCCGCTTCCTTCCCATGGCCGGCACTGCTACCCCCTCCCCTCCATCGCCCTCGATGGCTCTTCGATCTCTTATTGCGGGTTACCTCACAGTGGTCGATCGGGGGGTTGGGCTCGGCCTTGTGCCACTCTCGTCTGTCCCCTAAATCAGGAGACAGGTAAGGGCGTACCATGATGGTGATGGGTGATGGAGAGTTACGGTTCGATTTAGGAGAGGGAGCCTTTGCGGACCATCGTCTTGTTCCTACACGCAGTAAAGCCATGGAACCTGTGCTATCATAACCGAAAGGGCTCGAAGGGTGTTTACCAGGCGAGGTGTCACTCTCTTCCTACTCTCTGGCTGCAACCCTCTCACCATGCCACGAGAGCCATTGGAAACCAAGGGCGGAAGGGGGATGGAACAAGGAACCCTCTGATCTCCATAAAGAGACCGCGCTGAAGAAGGTCATAAGAGAACCTCTTCCTCCCCGACCGATGGAGACTCCCAAGAAATGCAACTCATCAGAAGCCTTGAACTTTGGTATGATCTCTTTCTCATCGGAAGCCTCTTCCTCCGCGTCACAGTTTGCGACAGAATTTTGTGTTGCTGTTTAGCGACCAAAAAATGTGTCGCTGTTTAGCGACAAAAAATTGCATCGCTTTTGCGTCGCTGAATAGCGATGCTTTTTTTTGCATCACTATATAGCGACGCATTTATGTGTCATTAAAAATTAAAAATTTATAATTTTATTAATTTTATTTAGTAATTATTATAGTTTATTATATATAATATTATATAGTGATAATTTATATATCAAAATATATAGAAATCTATGCACTCGTTTCACTGGATCCCCAGGGTGACGTGGGTGTGGCTGCGATGTTACATATCCGCTTCCTTTCCATTGCCGGCGCTGCTGCCCCTTTCTCTCCTCCACTGCCCTCGGTGGCTCTTCGATCTCTTATTGCGGGTTACCTCCCAGGTGGCCGATCGGGGGGTTGGGCTCGGCTTTGTGCCACTCCCGTCTGTCCCTAAATTAGGAGACGGGTAAGGGCCTACCATGATGGTGACGGGTGATGGAGAGTTACAGTTCGATTTAGGAGAGGGAGCCTTTGCGGACCATCATCTTGTTCCTACGAGCAGTAAAGCCATGGAACCTGCACTATCATAACTGAAAGGGCTCGGAGGGAGTTTTACCATGTGAGGTGTCACTCTCTTCCTACTCTTTGGCTGCAACCCCTCTCACCGTGCCATGAGAGCCATTGGAAACCGGGGACGAAAGGGGGATGGAACAAGGAACCCTCTGATCTTCATAAAGAGACCGCGCTGAAGAAGGTCATAGAACCTCTTCCGCCCTGACCGATGGAGACTCCCAAGAAAGCAACTCATCGGAAGCCTTGAACTGGGTATGATCTCTTCTCATCGGAAGCCTCTTCCTCCGCATCACTATTTTCAATGGAATTTTGCATCACTATTTAGTGATGAAAAAATGCGTCGCTATTTAGCGACGCATATAGAATGCATCGTTATATAGCGACGCATAAAATGCATCACTGTTCAGCGACGCAAATTTGCATCGCTAAATAATGATGCATTTTTTTTGCATCGCTATATAGCGACACATATATTTGCCTTGCTAAATAGCGACACATTTATGCATCGCTAAAAATTAATAATTTATAATAATATTAATTTTATTTAGTAATTATTATAGTTTATTATATAATATTATAGTGATAATTTTATATATCGAAACTTGAAGGAAATCTATGCCGCTCGTTTTACTGGAGTCCCGGGGTGGCGTGGGTGTGGCCGCTATGTTACATGTCCGCTTCCTTCCCGTGGTTGGCGCTGCTGGCCCTTTCTCCCCTCCGGCTCCCTCGGTTGCACTTCGATCTCTTATCGCGGGTTACCTCCAAAAGTATTGCACAATTCTACGAAAGAATATGAAAAGAATCAAGCTTTCCACAGAATTACCATACTTGTATGCATCAAAAGTGTTAAATTTCTATTGGGATGTCATTTTTCTTTATTGATTCCTTGACTGATTGGCGATATATAGCACAAACAGCTTCCATGCAGAGCTTGAAATCCTTTAAAATTGAAGAAAACATAACTTCCTAACTGTCCCAGTTCATAGTTTCCTTTCTGCAATGATTCTTAGCAAAATCTCCATTAGAAGCTAAATCATCAGCTTCTCTTTCAGAAGCGTCATCGAATCCAGCATCATAGTGCTGTTGGGATATCGTTTTTCCTTTACTGATTCCTTGACTGATTGGTATATATAGCACAAACAGCTTCCATGCAGAGCTTGAATCCTCTAGAATTGAAAGAAACATATCCCTAAACCTTTGAGCCCTAAAACCCTATTTAGCGACACATACTAATTCATTGCTAATGCATTGCTAAACAGCGATGCATATACATGCATCGCTATTAGAGACACATGTTCATGCTCACTGATAGCGACGCAATTATGTGTCGCTAAACAGCAATGCAAACAACTCATCGATATGCATCACTGAATAGCGACGCATGAATCAGTATAGCGATGCATATATTCAGCGATGCATGAATCAGTATAGCGACGCATATTCCTACGTTGTTTGTTAGCGATGCATAATTGCATCATGAATACGCGTCGCTATTTTGCGACAAAAATTTTTGGAGTCGCTAAATCCGTCGCTAATTAGCGACCGATTTAATGGGTCGCTAAATTGCATCGCAGATTTATGTGTCGCAATTGTGTCACAATTTTATCGTTATTTTGCGACAAAAATTTACATCGCTAAATTGCATCGCTATTTCATGAATTTCTTGTGGTGTATATATGTGCGTAGTTGATGTGCTAAAAAAATATTAAATTCTATAGTAGAAATAGTGCTTAGTATAGATTATAATTTTATGCATAATTGATGAGAATTTTTTTTTAAATTAATAAAATTTAATTACAGCAACTCCTTTGCCGTGAAAAGTTTCTGCAGTCGACGGCGCTTGTGGTAAGCGTTGGGATTGAACCCAACCACCCTATCTCCCAATCTTTTCATGCCTCATCTCGCCTATTTTTGTCTTGATCCGGACCGACCTTGGTTCCGGCGGTCTTCTTTCCTACCGAGATCTTTCGATCGGAGGTGACCTACTTTTCATTATGTTTATCGTAGTTTGTCTGACATCAAAAAACTCTTCGATTCTTAATGAGCAGTGTCTCAGCATTGCCTAGTCTTCACCCTCTCGGTTGGCTCCCAGAGAATTAGCAACTCCTCTGCATATTCATTTAGGAATTTGGAAACCGGCGATGGTGCTTCAGCTCCAGATGGCCTTTACGTGGGCACCGTATCTCTGTTCGTTTTCTTGAACCTTCCAATTCCAATAGCTTTCCCTCTCTTTCTCATTACCCAGCCATCCATGTTCCTCGACGTCCGTGGATGCAATCTCGAGCCCGCAACCCAAGCCTCGAGCGGGGCGAGTGTGGCAGTTCCTTAAAGACATTAATTAGTAATCATGTTTAATCAAAATATGGATATCTAAAATGATGATTCTGCATGTAGATAGTTAATCAATGTTAAGCTGCCAGCAGCACATTGTCAGACAGAAAGAGTTTAATCTTGAGAAACTGGGGATAGGGGACTGAGTGCTGAGTTCACAGACAATTTTTGAAGAGCATTTGCATCTCGAGTTTTTCCTCCACACGTTGTTAATAAGTATGCCCTAATTAAATTCTATGCCCTAATTAAACTGGGGATAGGGGACTATAGTGTATTTTATATTCTAATTTTTTCACACAGTATACATGTGTGATATTTTGATGTTAATCTGATGGTTGTGCACTGCAGGTTGGGTATTAAGCTTGTCAAGGGAATGTTGCTTTATGGCCCTCCAGGATCCAATGTTTTGAATTCAATGTTTTGAAATCGGATCGGACAACGAATCGGCTTAACATTTGGATCATAGGTCAATCGGTTCGACCGGATGAATCGGTTTAGTCGGACCGGATAATATATAATTAAATTTTAATTTAATAATAAAATAATAAAATAAATATAATTCAATTGAAATTTTTTAAAAAATTTAAAAACCGGATTGGACAAGTTCAAAACCCAACTAGTTCAATGGGATTTTTTGGTTTTCATCGGATCATATAAAAGTTAACTTTAATAATAAAATTGGGCCGGACTGATGACTGTTTCCCGATTGGACCGATTGGACTGATCGATCTGGTCCGATTTTTAAAACATTGCTTGAAACTGGCAAAACCCTTATGGCATGTTAGATCGGAAAATTATTGAATGGAAGGGAACGGAAGGTTTAACTCTATTTTTAGACTTTTGAAGCATTCTGTCAAAGATCATGTATTTTATTATTAACTACAGACCTGTTCTGTAACATTTAGATTGTTAATGGTCCTGAAGTGCTAAGCAAATTTGTTGGGGAAATGGAGAAAAATGTTGAGAGATTTATTTGCTGATGCTAAGAATGACCAAAGGGCTCGAGGTACACAGATACTATGATGTGTTATTTGCATGGTACATTTTTTTTTTTTTCTGTATTTATGCTTTCAATTTATTATCAGGTGATCAGAGTGACCTACATGTCATCATTTTTGATGAGATCGATGCAATTTGTAAGGTAGTCATTTAATTACTTTACTTTTTCTGTGAAGGCATTTCCAGTTTTCCATGTAGTCAAGGGTACTTATCATGGATAAGTTCCAATGTAAATTGTTTTATTGTGTTGCAATAGAATTATTACTTCAATTGCAGTTTTTATTGTTTAGTGGCATTGCTGCAATGCTGCAAGTATGACTGCTGTTGATAATATTGGGATGCAATTAATAATATTTTTGACCTTTTGTTCAAGCCTAAATAATACACTTCAATTTCCTGGCAGTTTAACTTCATAGGTACTGGGTTCAGTGCTTTCAGATATGTTCTTATTTCTGCTGATGTGTCTAACTTAATGCTGATGGTGAAGAAAACTGGAAATTTGGCTGCAGGATGTTATGCAAGGGTCATGCATTGCACTTGAAATCTGTATTGAATAATGATATGGTTAAGGCAACGATTATGAATTTACATAGCATGTTTCAAAGTGACCAATTGGAAAGAAGCAAAATGAGGTTATATGTCACGGATGATGTTGTATCATATATAAGTAGAAATATTGGTTCTTACTTATAAATTAAAATGGTGGTGGATAGCAGTAAAGATTGTCGGGGGGCAAAATTGTACTTGTAAAAAGGATAGGCTATAGGATGATGGCAATTTAACTGGTATTGTGAAAGATATATTATTAATACCTATGCAGTATAACTAGAACTGAATGGAAGGTCAGAAAGACTGGTTTGAGGAGATGGACAAGTTAATGGAAGAAATTATGGGAGATGAATATTTTAGATAAAATTAGCATGTTAGGAATGATGACAGGGGCTGTGAGATGGTACACAAGTGGGGAAAAAAATATAAGTTCCGATGAGAGATGCAAGACTTGAGTTAGAACTCTCATATGCAAACAAAAATAAAAGAGTATTTAGTGACTTTCAAGGTGGTGTCATGTTTTTATAGTAATTTTTTTTTTTTTCTTAGAATGGATTTCAGAATACTTTGATGTACTACGAACTTGTACCTGGAGGTTGCAGCATGGCTTGGTCGTGGTTGATATGCTAGGTTCTTGATAAGGAAGAGTGAAACCAGAACAAGCCCAAATGATGAAGTGGTGAAATTGGGAAGGGAAACATATACTGATTAGAGACAATTTATTAAATGAGGGAGAGTGGATCTTACAATCTTATCAAATAAATGGTTCTTAGGTGATATTCTAATTCAAGTATGGCTGATTAGGAAATCAGAGGGAGATGATAAGTTGGGTCCACCACAACAGGGAACAATCATAGTACGACACTGAAGACCATGGAAAATAATCATAAATCTTTGACATGGGAGTTCGTTAATAGCTATAAGCAGGATTCAGTCAAGGTGCAGTTTCCTTTGTTACTGTGTCAGCCTAAAGTGGATGATACGAATCACTGCAGTCTATCTGAAGATTGGAGCTAATAAAGTTCTCATGCATTCTGATGCATTGAAAACCTTACTAGTATTTTTATTGGAAATAGATTTTTATGACAGTGAATGCATGAGTAATGGTAAAGAAGGTCCTCATTACTTTCTAAATAGACTATCAAAATGACAGTTTACAATCAAGACATTGACTATCAGTTGCCATCCTGGATTGAATCCAAACTCAGTCTTTGCTTCAGCACAATCTAATATGGTGTGTGGTCTAGTTGAGCTAGTTCTGAGTCCTATTATGTCATCTTTATTCTGTTTTGAATTCATCTTATTGCCTTGTTCTATCCTCATCTGTCTGGGCATCAAGCAACAAGGTTATGACAATGCACCACCGACCGAAATAGGAAATCTTTATTTGGATATAAATTTTTCTCAAGTAATCCAGTGTACTAGACAGACTTCAGGTTGATGAGGAATCTTTCCATCAATTGGATATTGGATGATTAAATCAGCTTGGAATTATTGTTCCTCTTGATCTTCCTTTCTCCACCATACTATCTGATGATCTCAGAGAGTGTTAGTGGTTGTCAAGAGCTGAAAAAGTGTCAAAGAACTAAAAAAGTTCGATCCATATCTTTAGTTCCATACGTACATATACTTCACCAATGCATTCTCTCTCATAGATTTGAAAAGGAGATTTCATACATCTCAATTATTGGTGATTACACCAGTCAACCGTACCTGGCTGGAGAGGAGTTGTCAAAGTTGACTAAGTAGTATTTTTGGTCAATTTAGGGACTTCATCGATGCTTTAGAGGTTTCAACAAATGGATTACATTGGGATTGTGAGTGCTTCATGTGTAGCTTACAAACTATCTCACCCTTTTTGTATTTTTTTGGTTCTGTTGGTTACCTTATGATTTTCTCAGAATATATATTAACATATGCAGGAATTTTTATATAAAAAAATAGTTTGGAAAATTTGTTGGACAGTTTGATTGTTTTGGCCAGTGAAAATATCACTCAAGATTTTAGAATTTGTTCAACATTGTTAGTGTGTGATTAACCCTACCATTAACTGCATGAATATAATGTAAATGTTGGCTGGATTTCCTTTAGTCTGACAACATTGCTATATGCCAAGTGTTGTTGCCAAATCACTTTCCTTGGATGTCGGGCTAGAGTGAGGATCCAAAGGACGATGAGGACATATTTAGGAATCTTCAAATGCCTTCTTTCCAAGCAGAAATCCTGCAAGGAAGTCTCCGGAGATCGGTTGCTCCAGTGGGGACCCTCTGACGCCCAAGTGAGTAACTCGAAAAATAGTTAGGAGTGATGGACTAGAAGACTTAACCGAAAAAACTTGGAGTTTTTTTTCTTCTCTTGTTATGAGCGAAGGTTCTTATATCTGTTTGGAAGTCCCTCTTACCTTTCTTTTTTTTGGAAGGTTATTGAATTTGAAACGTCATCGTCTGGTAGAGGATAGGTGATGAGGCTGACAGGGACAAGTCGCAACTGTCCCTGAGTTTATCAGGGATAGCCTGGCCTGCCATCTCCCTATCAGATGCGGCACCATAGGTGGTAGGGGCCTGGTCATGTCGGGCAAGCGTTGTAACTGATAGTGGCCACGCGAGGTCGTAAGAGGTTGGTGGACCACGTAGCGGTTGCGGGTATTTGCTGGGCCATGTGGAGGCTAGGTGTCGAGGGCGAGGGGGGCTCTGGAGTCCCTCGGTGCTGAGGCCGATGGGGACCCTGGAGTCCCCTAGTGTCGAGGCAGAGGGGTGGAGGCTCTTGAGTCCCTCAGTGCCGAGGCCGAGAGGGACTTTGGAGTCCCTCGGTGCCGAGGACAAGGGGGACCCTGGAGTCACCTAGTGCCGACTTGGTCCATCCAATCTTGGCTTCGTCAGTCACTTGGTCCGTTAGCCCTAACGTGGCCTGATCAGCCACATCAGATGCTCCCTCGCCCCTGATATGGTGCGGATGCATTTTTTGCCCAATGAAAGGGGCGTAAGATCACTTGGTGGTAGATCCCGCTGTACCATCAGTCATTGAAAGGGGCATGTGTCCTCATGGGGGGGGGGTGATGACTCTTTAATGTCGAAAGTATGGGGCACCGCCATGCCATTGCCCTATCAACCCTCACAGTCGAATTTGAGGGAAATCCTCTTTGAAACTGGGGAAAATCCTTCGAAACCCGCTGAAAGATAATCGCCATCATTGAGCTAACGTTACCGATGTCCCATCATTGGCCGTAGATCTTGCCTTCTGCGCACCGGGTGGTTGCCGAAGCATTTCTTCTAGTAGCAAGTGTGCATATGGCAAGTCGAGTTAGACAGGATGATTCAAAAAGAGGCATAAAAGGAGGGTCGCCCTGAACCCAGCTCTTCGCACCTCCAAGATTTCTTCTTCTTCCCTCGAGCTTGAGCTTCATCCGAGTCTTCCTCCTTCGGGCCTTGCCGTTCTTCTTCCTTCGTTCAGGTTAGTCCTCCCGACCTCTCTTTGCACATCCTTCAGCTTCCACTGGCCTTGCGGACTATCATTATGTTGGCCAGCCAATCCAAATAATGCGCCTCCCAGATATGGTCGATGGTAATTAGTTTGTAGACCTCTTCATCAATGGCTTTCTTCTGCTCGGGGGCGAAGCTTCTCTTCTTCTGTCGGACTGACCAACACTGCGGGTTGATGCTGAGCTTATGAATGATCACCCTTAGTGGTATGCCCGACATGTTTGATGGTGACTAGGCGAAGATGACTGAGTAGGCCCGTAAGAAGGTGAGAAGCTGGTCCCTTGCCTCTATGGGAAGAAGCGCCCCGACTTGAACCGTCTCGTCAGATCCTCCCCCAGCGGGAAGGTCAATAGGTGCTTGGTCGGCTCTCCCCTTCTTTCTGATTCTCTGGGGTCCAGCAACTCTGGCATTGGTGGATCAACCATAGTCTGAGGGCTGAGGGCCATATGGTAGTAGAGTGGCACTGGGTTTCTCTCCCCATGCATCTTCCCGATCCCTCCATTGGTAGGGAATTTGACAAGCAGTTGTTTAGTGGAGATGACGGCATCCAAGAGATTCAGGCTGGATCTCCCAAGGATAGCATTGTAAGCCAGAGGGACTTGGACCATCAGGAACTTCATGAAGACTGTGCTCTGACATGGTGGCATCCCAACTGTGACTGGGAAAATGATTTCTCCCTCCACCTTTACGGAATCTTTGGTAAAGCCCATCAAGGGTATAGTCACAGCCAGAGAGAATTGAGGGACAAGCTCATCTGAACAAAGGCATCGTAAGCAAGAATATCTACGAAACTTTCATTGTCAACAAGGATTCCTTTTACAAGATGTTTCGCGATCGTCATAGACACAATGATGCTGTCATCGTTAGGATTATCAACCCCCTCTAAGTCCCCTTTAAAGAAGGGGATCACAGTATCTACTCCCTCACCCCCCATGGCCTCTTGGTAGTACCACCTGTCCCCCAGGAAATTATGGCCACCGTCTTCTCAGTTAAGGTATTGTCGACGCTGGCGTAGATAGGCGGAGGTGCCGATGGGCCTAGTGTAGCTAGGTTCCCCCTCTAGACAAACTTTCCTAGATAACCTCATTGAATGAGGTCTTCGATCTCCTTTTTTAGCTGACGACAGTCCTCTGTATCAATGCAATGATCCCATTGGAAACGACAATAGAGATTCTTGTTGCGAGGGTTTCCTGATTTCATGGGAATAGGATGCTTGAGATAAGACTCACCATCGATCTCCATTAGGATGTGGGATATTGGGATGAGCAAAGGAGTGAAGTGCTCCTCTTTGGGGGCGAGAGTACGGGGCTGGTTATCTGGTCAACGGGAAGGCTTGGGACTCCCGGGACGAGTTCCACTAAGCTCCTGATGGGTCTACTTCTTACTGAACCCCTCATCAGCCTCTCTCTGAAAAGAGTCTACCTCGTTAGCACGGATGTACTTCTGCGCATGGCTCAGCAACTCAGCATAAGAACTGGGGGGCTTCTTGTCAAGGGAGTAGGCAAAACAGGAGGGGTGGAGCCCTCGCTTCAAGGCCAGAGTGGCCACAAAGTATCGAAGTTGTAGACTTTGAGTGCAACCTCCTTGAACCGGGCCACGAAGTCCCTCAACGACTCATCATCTTTCTGTCGGACGGTGAACAAACTGTCAGCCACTCGAGGGATTTTTCGACATACGTTGAAGTACTTCATGAAGGTCCTCTCCAACTGTCGAAAGGAGATGATACTACACCGCAGCAAACGGGAGTACCAAGCATGTGCAGCCTTCTGAAGGTTGGCAGGAAAAGCGATACAGAGGAGGGAGGCGGTCGTTCTTTGAACCTGCATGAGGACTTTATAGCTCTTCAAATGGTCCAGGGGATCGATTGTGCCATCATAAGGGTCCAACTGGGGGAGATAGAACCGGTTTGAGATCATCTCCTCCATAATACGGTGGGATAGCGGGTGATGGCTGTCGTAGTCCAACTTTGGCAAGTTAGTGATCCTGCGACTGAGCTTCTCCAGCCGCTAGTTGTACTCTTCAAGCCGTCGCTCAGGTCAGCGAGCAATCCGACCGTCGAAGGACCCCTCCCTTGAAGACCCCGAGGATGGGGAGGGGTGATGCCGATGGTGATGCCCTTGTTCAGTCTCCTTCCCATGCCATCGTTTAGGGGAACCCTTAGAATGGCCAGAGGGCGATCGGGGCCTCTTAAAGACCTCCCGGTGGTGATGCTTGGGCAAAACACGATGGTGGGGAGATCCCCCCTGAGAGGGTCTTCCACGGGTGGATTGCCAACTAGGCTAAGTGGCCCCTGTGTTCGGCGAGGGTGGCCTTGGATGTCGCTGCGCGGCTGATGGATATTGTTGTAGCTTACAAACCGCTGCCATAAGTGACTGGACTTGTAAGGTGAGGGCAGCGATTCGGTCATCCTAAGGTGGTGGCAAAGGTGAAGCAGGGAGGTTGGCCTGGTGAGCAGGGAGACTGGTCTCCCACTGCTTAGGCCCTTGACCTTGCCCCCTAGCGTCGCCGATGGAAATCTTTCGGACACGTGTCACCATCATTTCTTCATTTCTAAGGAGAGTTGAGGTCTACAGGTGGTTGTTTTGAAGCTTTCTATCTCTTTGTCTCTCCCTCCTACCTAGCGTGCTAATCTGTTGTTGCCAAATCACTTTCCTTGGATGTTGGGCTAGAGTGAGGATCCAAAGGATGGTGAGGATGGGTCTGGGAATCTTCAAATGTCTCCTCCCCAAGCAGGAATCCTGCAAGGAAGTCTCCGGGGATCAGTTGCTCTGGTTAGGACCCTCCGACGCCCAAGTGAGTAATGTTAGTTTTTCTCCATTAAGCGTATCGGTTAGATACGACTAAGGTGGATTAAGGTGGTCCTATATTCTGATATCGAGGGATTACATGAATTCAAATTCAAAATTTGAATTCACGATTAAGATAAGAATCCCTCAACCATATCCATTTAAAGTGGCGCCCTCTATGATGGACAGATAAGGAATAAAGAATTATAAAATAGGAAGGTCCCTTCACCTGGTCTCATCGAGAAAGTTTACACCATCGCTGAAAGAGACCGTAAGGCGTGGAAGAGCCTTACCCTCATCTGGATCGTAGAGCAATGGCTAGAGGTATTTATCGATCATGATTTATTACTTTATTATTCATGATAAATATATTAGTCCCTTGTTTCTACATATCTGATAGGGATCAATATATTTAAATTAATTCTATCATTTGGTATCATAGCGTATAAAAATACCTCTGCCTAGATTATTAGGATTGTTTCCATTAATATACGGATCTGATAAAATCCCTATGAAACAATCTTTATATCATTTATTTGATAAAGAAGGGCAAGGCGTTCTTGATCTCTATTTCTTTCGTTTAGGAATAGTCCAAAGGGGAGGTTACTGGTAGTACCCTGGATTATTTCACTCAATGGGCATATGGTAGGGATATTAGGGATGTACTAATAAGGGAGGCTGCTGTAGTACCTTAATGAGTTTGACCCAACTACCTGCGTACCGGGAGAGTTAATAGGTCATCAAGAATCATTTGAAGCGCATTAGATCTGATAACTCTTAATATTCAGTTGATTTAATTTAGTTTTATTTAAGAGATTAATCAGTAAGATTTATGCCATGAAGTATGCACTTATTTGTTCGCTTACCCTTTTTGATATAGTTTAAATAAAAGATAAATCCAAATATCTCACGATCAAATCACCATAAGAAGAGGAAGCATGGGTTTCCTTGCTTTGGATATGTGCACGAAATGAGGATGGATGAAAGATGCTTTTTTACGAAAGACGTCTGGTCAAATAGAATAAAAAAAAAGGCATTTAGAATTAAAAAAAACAAGAAAGGCCAGCGCCCAGCGCCCAAGCCAGCGCTGGGCAATCCCAGGTGCTGGTAGCGCCTGGGTGGGCCAGGCGCTGGCCCAGCGGCTTGGGCCAGGCGCCAAGTGCCTAGGCCCAGTCGGGGCTGGCCCAGCGCCTGGCTGGCTCAGTTACCTGGGCTAGCAGCCAGGCTGGGCCGTGCACTCAATCTAAGCCAACTGTGAGGCTGGGCCGTGCGCCCAATCTGAACTGCAGCAGGCTGGATTGCAGCAGTCTAGGCACATCTGATCCAAAAAAAAAAAATTTATAAGGTGATTGAGAGATTTTTTGGTTAAATTAAACTATTGGAATTGGGTGAGGATGATAGGCTGCCGGCTCGTTCATTAAGTGGTTGGGCCATTGGCCTGGCCTATTTATGTTCAATTATATTTAAAATTTATGTGTATAAATTTTATGAATTATGTATGCATCTTAAGTGACATAATTGAACATAAAATTTAAATAATGTCTAAGTGATAAATACAATTGAATAATTGAGGAGTAGCCACAGCATCCTTAATTATAAAATTGTATAATAAAGTTAATAAATCACATAAATAATAGACATTAATTGTAATTAATTATATAGATATAATAAAATTTATTTCACAAAAATTTTGTTATATTTATATAATTAATTAAGATAAAATATCAAATTATATTTTTTTGATCTACCCACAGGAATTAGAAAGATGGAATATAATTTGATAGTTTTATCATTGGACATAAGTGAATCTAATTAAATTAAAGCTTTAGCCCACAGGCAAGTTTTATGTCAGTAGATTTACTATTTATATAATTAATTAAGATAAAATATTAAATTATATTTTTCTAATCTACCCACAGGAATTAGAAAGAAGGAATATAATTTTATAGTTTTATCATACAGACTTAAGTGAATCTAATTGAATTAAAGCTTTAGCCCACAGGCAAGTTTTCTAACAGCAGATTCACTATTTATATAATTAATTAAGATAAAATATTAAATTATATTTTTCTAATCTACCCATAGGAATTAGAAAGAAGGAATATAATTTGATAGTTTCATCATACAGACTTAAGTGAATCTAATTGAATTAAAGCTTTAGCCCATAAGCAAGTTTTATGTCAGCAGATTCACTATTTATATAATTAATTAAGATAAAATATCAAACTATATTTTTCTAATCTACCCATAGGAATTAGAAAGAAGGAACATAATTTGATAGTTTTATCATATAGACTTAAGTGAATCTAATTGAATTAAAGCTTTAGCTCACATGCAAGTTTTATGTCAGTAGATTCACTGGTTTCTAAATGCATGATTTACATTGGTAAAACATTTTATTAGCCTCAATTTTTGATAATAAGCATGTATGTTTAAATTTTGAGTACAATGTTCATAAAGACAAAAATCTCTGTTGGTATACGTGGTTCAGTTGATAAGCATGGAAGCTACTAAAAGCCATTGATGAGCAATTCAGGACTTCAGTCAAAGCTCTTGTCAATTATGAATCTAATATGGCTGATGTTATTTATAACACATGGTAGATTGATTCTGGTTCTACGATCCACATTTGCAATAGTTTGCAGGGTATGCAAAACCTAAGGAAGCCAGTAGAAAGTGAGCTGTATATCTCTTCAGGAAACAAGATGCGCTCACATGTGGAAGCTATAGGGATATGCACTTTAGTTCTTAGTAGTGGTTTTATTTTAAATTTGGAAATGACCTTTTATGTACCTAGTTTTTCTAGAAATTTAATTTTAGTTTCAAGATTTGTGCTTTTGGGTTATTCCTTTAACTTTTTAGATACTTTTTCTAGTTTATATTATAAATCTGAACTTGTTGGGAATGGTACTTTGTCTGATGGTCTTTTCTATATTAATTTGCAAAATAATACCACTCATGATGTGATGCATGTTAGGGCTGGCATGAAAAGATGTGTCGTAAATGATAACTCTTCTATGTTGTGGCATCGGAGATTGGGACATATCTCCATAGATAAAATCAAGAGGTTAGTGAATGAAGGAGTACTCAATACTTTGGACTTCACTGACTTTGATACTTGTGTGCACTGCATTAAGGGCAAGCATACCAATAAGTCAAAGAAAGGTGCCAAGAGGAGTTCAGACCTATTAGAGAACATACACACTGACATTTGTTGTTCGGATATGGATTTTCATGGTTCAAAATACTTTATCTGCTTCATTGATGACTACTCACGATTTATGTATCTCTACTTGCTTCATAATAAGAACGAAGCATTAGATGCCTTTAAGGTGTTCAAGGCAGAAGTAGAGACGCAATGTGGAAAACAAATCAAAATTGTGAGATCTAATAGAGGAGGTGAGTATTATGGGAGATACACAGAAGATGGACAAATACCTGGTCCATTTGTGAAGTTCCTTCAAGAACATGGGATTGTTGCCCAATACAGTTTACCTGGCTCACCTGATCAAAATGGTGTAGCAGAAAGAAGGAACCGAACATTGATGGACATGATGAGAAGCATGATTAGCTGCTCCAAACTACCTAAGTCCTTGTGGACAGAAGCTCTCAAAACAGCTAGGTACATATTAAATCGGGTTCCAACCAAGGCTATTTCTAAAACGCCATTTGAGTTATTTAAAAGTTGGAAACTAATTTTTTGACATGTACGCATATGGGGATGCCCATGTAAAGTGAGAGTATACAATCCACAAAAGAAAAAGCTGGACCCTAGGACCATTAGTGGGTATTTTGTTGGATATGCGGAGAGGTCCAAGGGATATAGATTTACTGTTCATCTCACATAACTAGGATTGTGGAATCAAGGAATGCCAAATTTTTTGAGAATGACTTGATCAGTGGGAGTGATCAATTGCAGAGCATGATTCCTAAAAGGGAACATTCTGATGCTCAACCTTCCATTTCAAGTGACAGACTGATTATCGTTCATAGTGCCCCTCAAGATCAAACGAGCATTATACAACCAGTCATTGAAATTTTACAATTTGCTAATAATGAACTAGTAGATCCAGTCTCTCATGAGTTACTAGAGATAGTTGAACAATCAACTCTTCTAGAGGAGGTTGTTACAACATTAAGAAGATCTACAAGAGAAAAGATATCAGCAATTTGTAGTGACTATATTGTGTATCTTCAAGAGTTGGCAGACTATAATATTGGAGCTAAAAATGACCTGAAACGTTTTCACAAGCCATGAATTGTAAGGAATCTAATTTATGGTATGATGCTATGAAAGATGAGATGAATTCTATGGCAGTTAATGGAGTCTGGGATCTTGTTGAGTTGCCTGATAGAGAAAAAACCATTGGCTGTAAATGGGTCTTTAAGACCAAGAAAGACTCGTTAGGCAACATTAAGCAATATAAGGCAAGACTCATTGCTAAGGGATTCACTCAAAGGGAGGGAATTGATTACAAGGAGACATTTTCTCCTATATATAAGAAAGATCCCTTCCGCATAATCATGGCACTTGTTGCATATTTTGATTTAGAGTTGCAACAAATGGATGTAAAAACTGCATTTCTCAATGGATATCTAGATGAAGAGGTTTATATGAAACAACCTGAAGGTTTTTCCTCTAGTGAAAATGAGCAATTAGTATGCAAGCTTAAGATATCTATATATGGATTGAAACAAGCATCTCGACAATGGTACTTAAAATTCGATAATGTGATTTCTTCATTTGGATTTGTAGAGAACATCATGGATCAATGTATATACCAGAAGGTCAGTGGGAGCAAAATTTATTTTCTAATCCTATATGTAGACGATATTTTACTTGCAACCAATGATAAAGGTATGTTACATGAGGTGAAATAATTTCTCTTTGAGAATTTTGACATGAAAGATATGGGTGATGCCTCTTATGTTATTAGCATTAAAATTCAGAGAGACAGACTTCTAGGTGTTTTAGGTCTATCTCAAGAAATATATATCAACAAAATTTTAGAGAGATTTTGGATGAAAAATTGTTTACCGAGTATAGCTCCCATAGTCAAGGGTGACATATTCAATTTGAGTCAGTGCCCAAGGAATGACTTTGAAAGGAAGGAAATAAAAAATACTCCATATGCCTCAGCTGTTGGTAGCTTGATGTATGCCCAGGTCTGTACAAGGCCTGACATAGCATTTGCAGTTGGGATGTTGGGGAGATACCAGAGTAATCCAGGTTTAGACCACTTTAGAGCTGCTAAAAGGTCAAGAGGTACATAGCTGACTGCTACCTCTATTATGCAAGCTTATTTTGAGGCTATATCGCACGGTGTATAATTGAAGAGTTTCATCTCAGGGCTTAGAATTATTGATTCTATTGTTGAGCTAATTAAATTGTACTATGATAATTCAGTTGCTATATTTTTTTGGCTAAAAACCACAAGAGTGGTAGTCGAAGTAAACACATCGACATCAAGTATTTAGCCATAAGAGAATATGTTAAAGAAAATAAAGTGGTCATAGAATATGTTAGCACTGAATTAATGATAGCTGATCCTTGACTAAAGGCATGCCAATTAAGAATTTAAGGATCATGTGGTATGAATGGGAGTTGGTCCCATGATATAATTTAGTTGCATGGACAACTACTTGTACAATGAAACTCTTTTATGGTTGCAATGTTTGTTCACATTTAGTTATTTAGTGTACACATTTATTTGTGATAAGCATCATTAAGTTAGACCTAAAATAAACATGGGGTTTATTCATTAAATCATATGGGTTTATGTTTGATAAATAATACATTGTGATACATGGTAAAATAAACATGGGGTTTATTCTGTTTCTTACTATAGTAATAGAATATACAGACCAAGTGGGAGAATGTTGGTTTTTCTCCATTAAGCGTATCGGTTAGATACAATTAAGGTGGATTAAGATGGTCCTATATTCTGATATCGAGAGATTACGTAAATTCAAATTCAAAATTTGAATTCATGATTAAGATAAGAATTCCTCAACCATATCTGTTTAAAGCGGCGCCCTCTGTGATGGATAGATAAGGCATAAAGAATTATAAAACAGGAAGATTCCTGCGCATGGTCTCATCGAGAAAGTTTACACCATCACTGAGAGAGACCGTAAGGCATGGAAGAGCCTTACCCTCATCTAGACCGTGGAGCAATGGCTGAAGGTATTTATCGATCATGATTTATTACTTTATTATTCATGTTAAATATATTGGTCACATGTTTTCGCATATCTAATAGGATCAATATATTTAAATTAAGTCTATCAAGCAACTCAAAAAATTTCAAAACATATGAATAATCAGAGCTTTAGTTCATACTAAATCTATAAGAAATTGAATGTAAAAAATTCAAGATACACTACTAGAGGCTGGAGTTTTGGTGCAGAAGAAATCGGACGACCGCTTGAGGGCGGTCGCGGAAGCACCTTTAGCGACCGCTTGAGGGCGGTCGCTAAAGGCGGTTGCGGAAGGTAGAAGAAATCGGGAGACCGCTTGAGGGCAGTCGCGGAAGGCACCTTTAGCGACCGATTGAGGGCAGTCGCAAATGCCATTACTATTGGCGCAGAAAAAATTGTGCGACCAAGGGAGGATGGTCACGGAAGGGACCTTTAGCGACCGCTTAAGGCAGTCGTCGTGGCGATCGCAAATGCCCATTATAAATGTTTTATCGCCCTAGCTCTCTTCCTGGCTTTGGTTCTCGCTTCCGTTCGAGATAAACCCTAGCCTCCATCGTCTTGCTCGGGATCTCGCTGCTTGGGCTCTTGGACTCCTTGTTCTTCGAATCACCAATTCGAGGTGCGACCCTCTGCTTCTCTATCTCCCTCGTCCCATCGGCAAACCCTAGCCTCCATCGTCTTGCTCGGGATCTCGCTGCTTGGGCTCTTGGACACCTTGTTCTTCGAATCACTGATTCCAGGTGCGACCCTCTTCTTCTCTCTCTCCATCGTCCGCCGGCGTTTTGATTTCTTTTGATTTCTCTTGCTTGGTTCCGCTTTGTTTTGAGGTACCTTGCGTTCCGATGAAGCTTTCGCGTGTCATGCCTGTGTTCGATCCAAAAATCTTGTTGAGATTTCGTGTTCTAATTGGTCAAAAATTCATTCTTCTCTGTCCAAAATTCTGGCTTTCGCTTCGCTCTAATTGGACATGGACGACTTAGCTTATGTCCCAGCAAACCTTTTAAGGGTCAATGATAATCCATAGCATCCTTGTTCTAACCTTTTATGGACGACTTAGCTTTCTGGATTCTTTATTTAAATTTTTTCTGAAGTTTGGATGTTTCGATCAATTTTAATCTGGTTATGTGTCATCTTTGCGTGATGTGATGATATAAAGAATTCTCCAATTCCAGCGCAATTTTGATCGGTAGTTAAGTCTCTGATATTTTGTGTAGGTTTTGTTGTACCTTTGGTTTTTGCTAGTGTGATGAGTTGATTATTTTAGCAGTCATCTAGGATTTTGACACGTACGATATTAGGATGCTTGTGGCAGTTCGAGTGTGTGACCTAATCGAGCAAATGGAGCCTAAGTGTGTAGCTAGTGAAAGATCAGGCTCATGAGATAGTGCAGCTCTAGGCTAAGGAGGAGAAGCTTTGAGCCAACTTCAAAGTTACCAAGGAGAAGCTAAGGACTAATTTTCTTGTGAAAGTTGTGGAGACTTACAACGTCTCAGTGATTCTAAAGATAAGATGGTCGAATACTTGGCCAAAGCTTAGTTAACAGGGTTTGATGTATGTCATAAGTAGGTATTTATACTACATTCAGACCTTGACCCATATAAGGATGAGGCCGAGAAAATTGCTTCTCTAGAGGTTCCACTGCTCCAACTACAATTACTATGAGTTCTTTAGATCAAAGCAGTGAAGACAATAAGTTGCAAGTCGAAGCATAATTTTGAAGACCACCTTCGCTCTATTTTTTCTTATCTTTTTGTAGTTTGGTTTACCTTTTGTAAAGAGCTTTTTGTAGCTTAGCCCTTGGAGCCTTGCATGTACCAAACTAAGTATATATCAATAAAAGATATTTTTATTCTAAGGGTTTTAGCTTAGATTCTTTCTTTGAATATTTGCATTGCGTAGGTCGGCTTTTACATATACTAAGCAAACCTTTTTGAGCTAGTCCACATTAGATTCCATACAATCTTGGGGAGGTTGGCTTTCTACATAGAGTGTATATGTTAAATGTCCCTTATATAGATCGGTTTCCAATGTCCCGACCTTAGGTCCTTTGAATTTCTTTTGCCAAGTCTTTTAGGTCAGTCCAAATCAATCTATGTCAAGCTTCAAGAGTGACTTGATGACTCTGTATGCCTCTTAGGTTAGATCTTGGGACACACATCTTGTTAGGCATCCATTTTAGTCAGGCTATGGTTTACTCTTGATTGACCTGACTTTTAGGATACTTCCTAGGCCTTTATCAACCAGCTAGAGGGATTCCTTCCTGGAATGCTGGTACCCGTTATGATGTGCAATTTGATGACACATTTCACCCAGTTGGAAAAGGGGCTCGCCCGTTTATCAGCCAGTTGGGGCATATGGTTCGAAACCTACATAGATTTCCCCTGACTATGCTTGATTGGACTGCTTTTCCTCAGGATACGATAGATCGAGTCTGGAGGGAGGTTAAGGTAAGCCGCTGAGTTCTATCTTAGCTTCAACGTTATTATACAATGTGTCAATTTAGTACACCTTGACTACTAAAATTTCTTGTCCTACGCAGGACAATTTGAGGTCATGTCCTGATGATTTCGTCCAGTTTGCTTGGCAAAGTGTCGAAAGTTAGGGAAAGATCACAAGGACAAGGTAAAGAAAGAGCATTGGGAGAAGAATGTGGATGACCTAGACCTTCTTCAGCGAGTCCCAAGGGGCATTCTCCCCGCACAGTGGCCTGAGTTGGTTCGGTACTGGTCGAGTGAGAAGGCAAGGGTGAGTAGTTCAACCTATATTTTGTTAAATTCATATGAAACATTCGGTGTAAACTTATAAACGCGACCCAAAATGAATGCAGGAAGAGGCAGAGCGAAATTCTCAAAATCGCTTGATGCAGGGCCCTACTCACAAGCTTGGTACTCGACACGTTACGCAGATCCGGCACGAGGTAAACTGTCACGTTAGACCATACGTGTTTTGATTGTTGACGTAGTTTGTATTCATATATGTAGATGACATGATTTATCCTTCGACAGTTACGTGAGCGGGGTGCACCCACCGACCGGATGTCTGTGTGGATAGCGAGTCGCAGTCTCGACCATCCTGAGGTTGTAGCTCTTGTAGTAAGTATTTACCTTTATGCAATACTTTTTTAACCTATTATGAGATTTATTGATTTACTATTCTAATTTGGTTGCTTTCTTGCACACAGGCCCAGTTTGAGGCTCGATTGGCCGAGCTGCCAGAGGAGGAGCGACAGGTAGTTGCTAGGCAGGATGAGATATTCCACACCATCATAGGCCAGGATGGGCACGGATACACACTTACATACGGCACGGGCATACCACGTTCGACTATCATGCGAGCGGAGTCATCCGGATGTAGTTCATCCCAGGGCTCACGCATACGAACTGACGAGGAGGTGGCTGAGCTGATCCAGTCTCTTCACCAGCAGATGGACGCGCGTGTCGAGGATCTTCGGGTAAAGATGCAGGTTGCGATGCAGGCCGAGGTGTAGGCTCAGGTACAGGAGCAGATGCAGGCATTTAAGGCGAAGCTACATCATCGACTAGCTCAGAGTGATGTCCCTATAGCTGATGATTCAGATCCACCGATTCATACTCAGGTTTATAATTGAAGACATCTGTATTTAAATTTAATTTAATTACTTTTAAATATATATTATTTATTTCTGTTGTTAATCATATACTGTAATATTGTAGGTCCCAGACACTGGCAGTGGTCACCAGGCGAGACATGAGTCAGTTGGTGAGGGCATGCCTGATCCAGTACGCTCAAATGAATAGAATCGGGTAAGGAATACGTGATGGTTTTATTTATTATTTATAAAACTAAATAATGTGTATCAGTTCTCTGTTTTCTTCTCTTCAGACTATGGAAGACTCTGCAGATAGGCCCTGAGGGAATCGCTTCAAATTAGTGAGGTAGCTGTCGATCATGTAATACTCCTGCACCCATCTCATTCTCTCATCATCTCGAATTCAGGTCTTGACTCTACCATTCACTATTGGCCTCAGCAGTGTTGCATGTAGATCTTTCCAAAGAGATGCTTGTTCTTGGACTGGAAGCTGGAGCTTGTGGTATTGTCAAATGGCAGAGTAAGAAGTTCGTCATTGTTGATGCATGCCCATCGCCCCAAGCGATGTCACGGTCCTGGTGGAAGGTGCCAGGAGAGTTAATAGCTAACCAGGAGCATGCTAATATGGGAAAATGTAATGCTATTATGGCAATACTTGAGAAGGAACAGAGAGTGCTATGGACTGGGACAACAGTTAAAGGAGTATGGGATTGGAATTGGTGCGAGGAAGAGACCATGCTTTGCTGACTCTTTTGCAGCTAACGGATGATGGGATGGAGGACGTGATGTGAATTGATTGAAGGTTGATAAGTTGATTCTCCCATCTATACTTTGTTCGATCTTTCATTTATGCTGGAATTGCTACTGAATTATATTATTATATTAGTCACCTGTAAAACCCCATAATCTATGATATTGTCGGCCTAGAAATGAAGCATGTTTATTAAAAAGAGTGTATTTTGTGTTGATTTCATTCATTATGATTAACTGTCTAAGCATGTATAATTATCACAATATATTGTTTGCTTGGAGGAACGTAAATATGTCAGACATGCTACACTGTTCCAAGAGAAGGCTATAGTAGAAAAGTTGTATCACAATAGAAGAAAGTGGGAGCAGCGACCAATCTTCTTGTATGCTTCAGCCAACCCCTTCGAGAATCAATTCAGACGAGGCTTGGACTTTTATTGTGTGTGTATAATTTAATTTTAATATTTAATTTATATAATTTGTAAAACGGGTATAGGTACCCAAACAAAAAAATTCAATAACCAAAAATAAAATGAATTAGAAAAAAAATCAAGTATTAGCGACCGCCTAGGGCTCAAAAGGATGTCGCCCATGATGCATCAGAACAGAAAAATAAAATAAAAAAATAAAAAATATATAGTATTAGCGACCGCCGAGGCGGTCGCTAAAGGCTCTTCAGGCGATCGGTAATAGTCAATTCTGCCCCTCCACCAAGCGGTCGCTCAAGCGGTCGCTAATACTATAGCGACCGCCAATGGCGGTCGCTAAAAGTCTTTAGTTATTAGCGACCGCAAATGGTGGTCACTAAAGGTCTTTAGCAACAAATTTCTGGCGGCCATCATCATGTGACGGTCGCTAAGCGGTCGCTAAAAACTATTAGCGACTACTTTTTAACTTTAATTATTTTCATAGTTTCTTAGGCTTGGAATAAAAAAAAGAATAAGTGATTCAAAATCTCAAGATGCATCTGCTAGCAACTGCAAATAAGAAATAAATTAGAGATTTTACGCGCCAGTAATTTAACAATAGAAAATTCGTTGCACACAGTTTACCATATTCACCACACGAAAGAAAGTAATTTTGAAAAAGCATGGATTCTTTGAAGATATGAGAGTAATGCCAGCGAGAAGGAGATAACGTGCTCGGAATGGATGAATGGGTCGCGGAAGTGGGCCCAAGTAAGGACTTTTGCAATTTGAGAATGTCTTTGTGCACTGTTGTCATTTGCATGCGTATACTTTTTTATTTATTTATTTTTTTTTTTTTTGAGGAATCAACCATCGCACGCAATCAATGCCTTTCTGCATTGCGGTGGACAAAAGAGTTCCTTCCAACTTTCTTTCCGGCGCCCGTCTGTCCCTTGTGGGCATTTCCAAGCAAAAATGATGATGGCGACAACAAAAATATATGGTTAACCATCTCAACCCCCATCCATCATTTATGGGCATTTTCGATATTTTAAGTAAAATTGATGGCAACAACAAAAATATGGATCACCATGAACCCCGGCCACCAACCAAGACCCCCGCGCCTTACAAATATATGGATGACCACTTCAACCCCGGCCAAGAAGCTCAACACGCACGCACAAAAAAAAGCCCCGAGCCCTTCCCCTGTTCACCATGAAGATCTCCGAACTTCTCCCTCTAAGCATGGATAGCTCCGTTGAGGTTAGCGCTTAGGTCTAGCATATTTATTTATTTATTTTTTATCTTTCAGGACTAATGATTTAATTTTTTCAAAAAAAAATTCAACCTTCAACCATATATATATATATATATATATATATATATATATATATATATATATATATATATATATATATATATATATATATATATATATATGAAGATTTTTATTTTTTGAATAAGATCATCTTAATCGGTTATACTTTTGTAAATCATAAGTACTGTTTACCATCCTTGCAGATGGACCTTGACAGTTTAATCAAAAAGAGTGCACAAGATCCTCCGTACTACTGCTGGTTCGCGCGCTGTAGAAAAGAAAAAAAGAAAAAAAGAAGCTCTTATCCATACACCTCTCATCAGTCGCCGAAAGTATGGTGCAGTAAAAATTTTTTAATTAATTTTTTTTATGTCAACTTTTAATTACTATTATTATTATTTTTTTGGCATTTTGCCTTTTACCTCCCATTTTTTTCTTTGAATTTTATTTATGGTACTCAAGTTCCGGTTTTGTGTTTTGATGCATGGTGCAGTTCTCCAACTCAAAGCTTTTATTCATTAATATTATATATATCTTTTCAATTCTTTTAGAGATTAATAGGATGATGAAAAATTCAGTATATATATATATATCTAGATTTTTGTGATGTACAAGAGTTGACTATTTTTGCTCCAAATGGTTGTTATATATATCTTCAGTGGTTTGCCTTGGGTAAGCTTCTAGTTTCCTGCTGTTTCAACTATGATAACCGCTATTTTCTTGTTCTTAGGGAACTCGCCCAAGGGTAACTTGATATTTTTTTATGATATTCTCTTCTTCTAATGATGCTAACGCTGTTTTCAGTTTTTTATTTAACTAATTTATCTGTAAGAATCGATATTTTTATTAGTATTTTTTTAATGTCTCCTGGCCCTCTTTTGAAGGGTGAACGAATATATATAAATCCTTCCTCCTAGATATTCTCATCAAACCTCCTCTCCTCCCTAGCTCTTCATTTCGTTAATCTTTTTTATTTGTTTTACTAGATCTGGACCGATCAAGAATTGGATCATGTATATATATATATATATATATATATATATATATATATATATATATATCTTGATTATATCCTTATACAATTAGGTCGGGCAACCCATAAGCAAATAGTGACTATTATCTTAATTTTATTATTCAGATTAGAGCTTCATGTAATATTGTGAACTACTGTTGTCATATCTGCATTAATTTTTTGGATTAGTGATATCGTAATATCCCAAATTTAGTTTCACATTGGATAAAAAAGAAATGTGTTATATGCTTATAATTCAAGTTCACTTGCTATCTATTAACTTTCACTCGAGTTTTTGGACCATATGGTTTCGATCCGCTAACGAAGCCAATTGGGATAATGGATGGATTTGGGGCATTACAAATGGTGTGCGATAAGGGCATCACATTAAAAGGAGCGAAGATTGTGATAGTCCAAAATTTAGTCTTACATCGGATGGAAAAGAGGTGTTATATGTGCTTATAACTCAAATTTACTGGCGACCCATTAACTTATAACATGTTTGTCTTATGCTGAGAAATATATATCGCTAGCTAGCAGAATCTTAACTTCACGAAGGTATCTTAATTTTTTGGTTTTTTATTAGGACGAAAAAGGGGATAGAGGTATTTCAAAATAATAAATGATGATAAATTCATATCTAAACTCTAAATTTTTTAATGAAGAAAGAAGAAAAGATACATTGAACTAAAAGGCAATATGAGATTTAATGCATTAAAAAATAGTTACAAATTAGTTATTCTTAGGAATTTTAAAATTAAGTTTTTAATTAAATTACTTCAAACTTAAAGTTTTGCAACTTTGATGTTTATATGAGTGCATTATAACTAGTTAGTAGTTAAGAGGACTAGCTGTAAGATATAATCCTTTACATTGCATAAGTTAATTAAATCCGTCACATATGCAATTTATTCTTACTTCAATAGTATGCTTTAGCAAGTTTTCAATGATTGTTTTTATTTGTTGATAAAGTTCTTTTTGTTTTTATTTGTTGATAAAAATCTTTTTATGTATACCTTAGTTTCTTAATATTACTTAAATACTACGCTATTTTAATTTCTTAATGCCTTGATGTTTATTAAACGTTTCTTGCATTATATCTTTTTCTTGCATTATATCTTTTTGATGATTTTTATTGCAGATATCGATAATGAAATTGTTGGGGAACCCGAAAGAAACGTGCTTAGGTTGAAACAACTCACAGAATATTTCAGATTCAAGCTGATAATGGCTGCTGCAATGATCGCAGCATATTGCATTGTCCGTCAAGACTTGACCGAACATGCTAGTATGCTCTACCTTACGGTTTGTCATATCCTCGTATTTGTCAACGTCGTAGCTGATATCATACTGACGCTCCTCTCTCACTTGTTTGGGCACATCAAGATCGGATATCTCAAGAATATAATCTATGCTACCAATATTGTTCCTATGCTCACTTCAACCAACCTTCTGATCCTGTTGAATCCAAGCTTTGCCCCATTCACCATTCTTTTACTTCCGGTGATAGCTATTGTCGTCATTGTCTTTTGTAAAGAATTTAAGACAGCTCAGGCTCATGAATATCAATCAGAGTTGAAGAAATTTTTTGATCTTTCTGCACCACTTACTAATGGTGCTTTGGGAGGAATGATAGCTATTGGTTATTTCAAAAATTTTTCTAAAGATATTGATCAGGTCCCTGTTCAATTTTTTGAGGTCTTCATCTTCCTTACTGTCAACTTTGGTCTCCTCGCAATGTTGCTTACCAAAGTACCACCTTCACTTCACCATTCCAAAGCTAAAGAAAACTTGGTTAGCTTCATCAGAGTTCTCAGCTATACTTTGTTTGGTTTGATAGCACTAACAGTGCTAGCCTTTGTTGGTGAATTCATAGGCAGGTTTATTTTGTTGGCTTTCTTTCCAATTATTTTGGCGTTGCAGTTTGGTTCAGTGCCAGCCCAGTTGCAGTTTCGTTTAGTGCCAGCCCAGTGCCACGGGTTATGAAACCAGACACCTCCTCAATCAACAATACCATTTTAATTTTTACAGTAATAATGACAGGTTACACAGTGTACTATTTCACCAATGCATACCCAGGACCTTCATGTTCATCCTCTGGTGCTGCATATTAGTCATGCTCATGGGTTTAATGTTCCGGATTCTACCGGCACTCAAACCTCTAAGAACAAAACACTTGGAAGTTATGAAGGTGCTTTTTTGTTTCACCATTTGTTCGTTGGTACTGGTGATGGTGGAATTCATCTCAGGATCATAGGTTATGTCCCAAGTAAACCGGATGATATGCAACCACATTCTATGCTGAAACAACTGATGGATCGATGGCAAGAGAATCCAGAGGATATGGATGGATGGCAAGAGAATCAAGAGGATTTGGATCGATGAACGCAGCTACTTTCTGTTCTCAAACGACAGATCAATCAATCGATCGCGAAAGAATCCTGTGCTCAAACCAATGTGGCAAAAGAATCAATGGTGCGACATTTAATTTTCATTTTGATTGTCTCCTTGCATTACAAGCGCGCATTGAGCTTGCAATAAGACTATTTCATAAATGCTATCATCTGTAAATCTTCTTCTCATTTAATGATATGGAACTTTTTATTTCATTTTCCTATATTTTTAAAAATAATAGTGGGAAATAATGAAAAGATAGTCATAACAAAGTTTTGGATGAAAAATTCTTCTCTAGATTCCCACATGAAAAATCCTAGCAATCAAAAAATGTTTGAAATCAATAGGCCAGGACACTTAACTACAAATAAATATCCATGTGGTAGTGGATTGTTCTGGAATAAATTAAGGTAGTATTTGAAATAGGAAATAAGAGGAGATATCCAAGGAATATTCTTTTTTATTCTTAAAAAACCATAACTATAAAGGATAGGGCCTACTGGGGAGGGCCACCATTAGTAATACTACAGCCTTTACTTCAGTTATTCAGTCTTACTGTTGGGCTTCTGGATAGAAAGTTAATTTAGACAAATCCATGATTATCTTCAATTCGAAGACTAACCTTTCTTTGAGAGAGACTATAATGCAAATTTTGGGTATCTCTGCTTAGGCTGATTGGCTATCTTATCTGGGTATTCCTATTATGGGAGACGGCCGTGGAGTTCTGATTTTACTGATCTCGAGCGACGTGTCCGTGATCGTTTGGATGGATGGTAGGTCACCAGGTTATTTATGATGGCTAGGCTCACCCTTATTCGCTCTGTGCTCACCTCTCTTCCCTCTACATTCTCTCTAATGCAGCCATTCCAGTGACTTGCTTGAGGCGAATGGAGAGATGGTTCAGAGACTTTCTCTGGAGTTCGATGTAGGATGGCCATGTGATCCACCTTCTGGCATGGGACTCAGTTTGTATACCGATCTCGGAGGGAGGGCTTGGGATTCAACGTCTCACTATGAGAAGGGAGGCGTTGATTGCTAGGCACGCGACGAGATTCTTGCTTGACCCTGATTATCTTTGGAGCTTGTTCATGCGTGCAAAATACGGAGACTGTGCCCCTTACACACCTCCTCAGTCTACTCGAGGCTATTCTTTCTTCTGGAAAGAGGTGTGTTGTCATGCTCCGGCTATGCTTTCTCGTATCTCATGGATGATTGGTGATGGAGCTTCTATTGATGTGCTTAGAGATATGTGGCTGGCTGATCTTCCTTTGTCCAGGTGGCCTACCTTTGTCAGCACTGACATTGCTATGGGTATGAGAGTCTCTGATTTAATTGCTCGGGATCACACTGCCTAGCATACCTCCCGTGTCACTACTCTTTTTGGTGTTGATCTTTCCTACCGTATTCTCTCCATTCCTCTTTCTTTGGATCACGCCTCAGATGTCAAACTGTGGAGGAGATCCTCTATGACCCGTGCTCCGATCAAGGATCTTATATAGGAGTATAAGCCTCAGATCAGGCAAATGTTGGATGGGTCTTGGATTTGAAAGCTTCCCATTCACCTAAGAGTCCGGCTATTTATTTGGAAGATGGCTTGGGACTTCCTTCCTACTTTCTCCCTGCTCTCGAGTAGGAGCATGGCGATCCAGCCAATGTGCTCTGTTTGCGGGCTTGAGGAGGAGACTGTTGATCATGCTATCTTCACTTGCAGCAGAGTGAGATTAGTCTGGTAGATAGTAGGATACCACTCCGGGGATGATAGCAGTATTCCATCTCGCAGTTCCTTTTAAGCTGGATTCGGCAGGATATGTGTAGAGGCACCCGTCGGTTCCGTTCCACTGGTACTTACATTGCTTATCAGGTTTGGCTGTCTCGGAATCGGCATATTTTTGCAGATGTGGTTGACCCTCCCTACAGGATTGTTAGGACAACTCTGTCCCTCTTTTCTGAGTACATGCTCCACCAGTCAGGCCATGATTCTGACAACCCTAGCATCTGGGGATCCCCTGCTGTCTCTACAGTGAACTGGCTTACGGTCTTTGTTTCTTGGGAACCCCCACTAGGGTTTGTCAAAATCAACTTTGTGGTAGTGTTCAAGGTTGATTGGCTGGTTGGCTTTTGTGATCCGTGGCTCAGATGGTTCGTTGCTTATGGTTGGTGGATTTAGTTCTTTAGACCTTTCTGTGCCACTTGCTGAGTTATATGCTGCGTGGGCTGGTATATCCTATGCTATCTGCAGTATGGGCATTCGCAGCCTTATTGTTGAGGGAGACTCTATTACTGTTGTCCGCTGGCTCCGGCAGGACGCAAGCGACCCTATGCCGACCAACCCTTTGTTATGCGACATCAGGGCTATGCTCCATCAGGCTTATAGTGTCCAGATTCGGCATCTTTATCAGAAAGCAAACTCAGTGGTTGACTGGGTTGCTGCTCGGGTTGCCCACCATTCTGGTCCCTGGTTATGGAGGTCAGGAGATTCTTATCCTATGGTTCTTACCCAGATTTTGTATTCTAATATATCGGGCTTGACTCATCCTAGACTGGTGTGATCGCCCGCTTGTAATAAAAAAAAAAGATAGGGAATAAAGTTAACCAGAGGGATAACCCATGGTTAACCATGGATTATCCCCTCAATTTATTCTCTGAAAAATGTAGGAATAGCTAGTTATCCTTCAAATAAGAGTAAAAAAAAGTTTCATATGGATTTACCTTTTTGCATTTGATATGATCAATGGGATAGCTAAGGAATATCCCTAGGAATAACCAAGGGATAAACTCTATTCCGTACATTGATCCATGGATAATATTTTTTCTATCAAATACTACCTAAGGAGAAACAAGGCATAGAATAAGCCATGTTCCTATAAAGCAGCATCACAAAAGCAGAAACCGTCACGCCAAACCCAATTCCGATGCCTATTGAAAATGCACATATGGCTAATTAACATGTTTGCAACGTACCAATGCATTTTGTGAAAAATTTGTTGCCTTTCATGCATTTAGGTCCGACAATAAAATTCTCGCATTTTGTCATATCTTAACTCAATAATTAGGCTCAACGCATTGCACAGTCACATTAAATTTTTTTAGTTGATCAAAGTATGAATTTTTTTTACATTAAACTATTATTTTTTAGCCAATCAAAATTTTTAGCCAGTTTAAATTTTTTAGCTGATCAAAGTACTAATTATTTTTTGTTAGTTCTTTTTTCTTTGTTCAAAGCAAACTTTTCTTTTTCAGTAGAAAACTATTTTTTTACATCAACTATTAATCTCTTTTAGCTAATCCTTTTACTTTTTCTATGGAAACCTTTTTTTTCGGTCTGAATTTTTTTTACATCAACCTATTATTCTTTTAATTGGTTCTTTTTCCTTTTTTCCCATGGAAACATTTTTTTTCAATTAGAAACTTTTTTAACAATAAAACCATTAATTTTTGTTAGCATGCTCTTTTCCTTTTTTTCTATTTTTTAATAGATCAAACTATTATTTCTTAGTTGGTTAATTTACTTTACCTGATCAAACTATTATTTTTTCTAGATGAATTTTCTTTTCTTTTCGAATGAAGAATATTTTTTTCTAGTCAAAAACTATTTTTTTACATGAATCTTTTTTAAATAGTTATTTTTCCCTTTTTTTTTCCTATAGAGAACATTTTTTTTGGGCCAATTTTTTTTACATCAAACTATTAATTTTTTTTAGCTAACTCTTTTATTATTTTTCATGGTGAATATTTTTTTCGTAGTCAGAAACATTTTTATATCAAACTATTAATTTTTCTAGAACTGGTTCTTTTTCTTTTTTTCTCTTGAAGAATATTTTTTATAGTTAAAAACTTTTCTTTTTTCTTTGCTTCAAAAGAGTAATTTATTTTTTGAGTCTAAAACTTTTTAAATTATTACTTGTTAATTTCGAATTGAACTTGAGCTTTTGATGAATGGCTTGAAGTCTTAAGTCTTCCATTAATTTATATAATTTGATCTAATTATTCTAATTATATTTCCATTATATATATATATAAGCTAGGTCATAACATATAATCATAAAAATATTTTTTATTTAAATAATAATAATTAAGATGATATAAATTATTTATGTAATTATATTTTGAGTTTTATCATGCCAAGCTCAAACAAGATGACTTGCCTCATCCGTTAAAGCTGAATATATGGTGGAGAACCAGGGAGGGGTCCCAGTTTCCTCCAGTATTAAATGAAGATTCTAATATGGAATGCTCGAGGAGCTCGAAAGCCTTCCTTTAGATCCTCGTTTAATAGATTGATGCAATTATATAATTTTGACATATGTATGCTGTTGGAAACTAGGTTGTCTGGTGATACTTTGGCCCGGCTTCGGAGACAGATTTTCCAGTCTTGGTCTTCATATGCGGTGGAGGCTGAAGGTATGTCTGGGGGTATATTGGCCATTTGGCATGATTCTGCTATTTCGGTTGAGGCTTTTCATCAGTGTAACTAGCAGATTGGTCATCTTATCTCTGTGGGGTCCTCTGACCCCTGGATGTTGTCGGCAGTTTATGCCAGCATGGAATACAAAGAGAGGCAGATCCTTTGGGCTGAGCTGCTTTCCCTCCTTGGTCAAGGTCTCCCTACCATTGTTGCGGGAGATTTTAACTGTAACACTGAGGCCAATGAAAAACGTGGGGGCAGATGGGTTACGGCCTCAGCTGATATTAATGAATTTAAATCTTTTATAGGGTCCTCTGGATTGTTGGATCTGGGGTATTCAGGGACCCAATTTACTTGGTGTAATAATCGTCAGGGCTTAGCTTGTGTTTGGGAGAGACTTGACAGAGCTTTGGCTATGGCCCAGTGGCTTCATATGCATCCTGCGGCTTCAGTATCTCACCTGCCCAGGATTGCTTCAGACCACTGCTACTGAGGTTGATCAGTATCAGCGTAAACAGTTTAGATTTGAGCATTTCTGGACAATCCATTCTGGAGCTCGGTCCATTATTACTCAAATTTGGCATCTTCCTATTAGGGGCAATACTATTTATCGTCTTTCTCGATGTCTGATGCTGGCCAGATGCCGTCTTTCCAAATGGAATAGGATTGAAGTGGGGAATTTGGATAGACAGATTTATCTGGTGGAAGCCGATATTACTGCTCTACAGGAGAAAGAGGACCTGGAGGGGTTTCTATTGGATTCAGACCTTTTTCTCTGCGGGATTTGCTTGCTCGTCATCACTCTCTGCTTCGCCAGCAGGAGATGTACTGGAGACAGAGGTCTAGGCTTCAGTGGATTTGTGAGGGGGATCGTAATACCAGATTCTTCCATCAGGCTACCTTAAAGAGTCGGGCCGTGAACAGGATTCGAAGGCTAGTTGATGCGGAGGGGTATGGTCAAGAGGATCACCATTCTATTCGGGATATGCTTCTTCATTTCTTTCAATCCAGATGGGCTGATTCCACTGGTGATGGGGATCCGGTGGTTAGGGTTCCTAATTCCAGGAGGGTTTCTTCACAGAAAAATAAAAAGCTGTGTAGACCGATCACTGCTGAGGAGATTCAGGTGGCCTTATGGGAGCTTAGTCCGGACAAGGCCCCTGGGCCTGATGGATTTCTACCTCTATTTTATCGCCACTATTGGGATATAGTTGGTCAAGAGGTGATTCAAGCGATTCAAATTGTCTTCCAATTGAAGCAAATTCCCTTGGAATTGAATTGGACTCTTGTCACGTTGGTGCCCAAGCGGTCCGACGCCTCTCTTCCGCAGCATTTCAGACCTCTCAGCCTTTGCACTACTCTGTATAAAGTTTATGCTCGCCTCTTGGTTGGCCGTCTTCGGCTTGTGATTCCCCATCTTATTTCTATAGAGCAGGGGGCTTTATTCGAGGGCGTTCTATTTTGGATAACGTCCTCATTGCTCAGGAATTCATGCATGATCTTCAAAGAGCCCCAGTGAGAAGGAGTCTCATGGCGGTGAAGCTTGATATGGAGAGAGCTTATGATAGACTGAGCTGGGCCTTTTTGAAGTGCTCTCTTCAGGAGTTTGGGTTTGATGATCTTTTTATTGAGTGGATTATGGCTTGTATTCTGAGGCCTTCCTTTTCTCTACTCATCAATGGGAGCCCTACTGAGTTTTTCCACTCTTCTGTGGAATTGAGACAGGGGTGCCCTTTATCCCCCTTGTTATTTATTCTTGCTGCGGATGATCTTTCTCGTGCTTTTCATCTAGCTCAGCAGGAGCGTCGGATTGTCCCGTTCATGGCTGGGAGAGAGGGCCCTTTGATTTCTCATCTTCTTTTCGCTGATGATTGTATTCTTTTGGGGCAGGCTTCCATTGATAATGCTGCTTCTTTTCATTTTATTCTGCAGCGTTATTGTCAGGCATCGGGTCAGAGGGTTAATTTTCTTAAGTCATCTATCTGCTTCAGCCCAAAGACCCCTAGATCTACTAGGGATGCCATTATGGAGTTATCGGGTATCACTTCTCTGATGGACCGTTTTATGTATTTGGGGATCCCCATTACTGGCAGATGGGCTCACTGTTCTGACTATGTGGAGATTGAGAGATGGGTTTGCCAGCGTATTGAGGGGTGGCAGGTGACCAGTCTTTTCATGATGGCTAGGGTCACCATCATTCATTCTGTCCTTTCTTCTCTTCCTGTGTATCTCCTTTCGAATGCTGTCATGCCGATCACTTGTCTGAGGAGGATTGAGAGATGCTTTAGAGATTTTCTTTGGGCTTCTATGCAAGAAGGACACAGTATTCACCTATTATCCTGGGACAGGGTTTGCATGCCTATTAATGAAGGTGGTCTGGGGATTCAGTCTTTGATTGTTAGAAGAGAAGCTTTTCTTGCTAAACATGCCTCGCGCTTTCTTCTGGAGCCTCAGAGCTTATGGAGTTCTGTGATGCATGCGAGATACGGTGATTGGATTTCTGGTTTGATTATTATAACGCCCCGGGGATCTTCGTCCTATTGGAAGGAGATTTGTAGATATAGCCAGGCTATTCTGGACAACATCTCTTGGATGATTGGTGATGGTTCTTCGATTGATGTCGTCAATGATACCTAGATTTTTGAGCTCCCTCTTATGCGGTGGCCCTCCTTTATCAATATGGATGTTCCCCCCAATCTTAGGGTTAAGGATTTGATTTCCTTAAACCCCCCCTCATGGCACATTCCCACGGTGACCCGCTTTTTCGGGGAGGAGCTTTCTCGTCGGATTCTATCGTTGCCTCTTTTACCTAGTTGCTCTGCTGATTCTAGGGTTTGGCAGCGATCTTGTCTTCCCAAGGCCCCCATTAGGGATCTTATGGACATATTCAGGCCGCAGGCTCAGCGTACGAGGATGCAGTCTGAATTTGGAAACTTCCCATTCTCCCCAGGGTTCAGCTATTCATTTGAAAGCTTCTTTGGGACTGCCTTCCTACTTGCCTCCTTCTATCTTGGAGGGGTCTGTCTATTCACCCGATTTGTCCTTTGTGTAGTCAGGCAGAGGAATCTGTGGACCATGCTATATTTCTCTGTTCCAGAGCGAGAATGATATGGGTTCTTATGGGCTATCCTAGGGACCTGGATGCTATGGCTTTCTCGCGATCATCTTTCTTTCAGGACATCCGGTGCGGTCCTTTGAGTAAGCACTGTCTTTGGTCTATCACTGCTTATCATATATGGCTGTCGAGGAATCAGATCACATTCTCCAACGATAGGTTTTCTTATCACAGGATTGTGAGACAGATTAGATTATTGGCATCGGACTGTGCCCGCGACTTTAGTGATGTTGATTTTGACTCCTCTTGCCTCTGGGGTTCCCCTGCTGTCCCGACAGCGAACCGGCGTACAGTTTTCTTCTCTTGGGAGCCCCCCCTCCAAGGTATATCAAAATTAACTTTGATGGGAGTGTCCGGGATAGAGCTGCTGGATCTGCATTCATCATTCGGGGACCGATGGGTGATCTTTTGGCGGCGGGAGGTTTTGGTTCCCTGGACTCAGCAGTTCCTATGATGGAGATCTGTGCTGCTTGGGTGGGTCTTTCGTATGCTGTCAGGATTCTCCATGCTCATATGATTATAATTGAGGGGGATTCTATGACTATTATTCTTGGTTATTGAATGAAAGCTGCTTAGATGGTCCCTTAAATCCGATTCTAAGGGACTGTTGGTCTATGTTGCGGGAGGTTGATTCTATCCAGATCCGCCATATTTATCGTGAGGCCAACTCGGCGGCAGACTGGGTGGTTGCCTTTACTGCTCAGCATGCGGGTCCATGGATTTGGAAGCCAGGCGACCCCTATCCTATCCTTCTGCAACAAATTTTATTTTCTGATGTATCTGGGCTGATTCATTCAATATTGTCTGATTGCCCATTTTGTAACAAAAAAAAAGCTGAATATACTTGTACTCACAAATAGTTTGACAATCATGTGTCCATAAGCCACAGTAGTCTAACATCATAGACGCTCTTTGATGCACCATTTCTTTGATGCGTAACCCTTAGCTCCAACTGCACTAGCATGCAACTGCAAACTTTTGCCAGCTAATACATCAAGATGTCTCATTTTTCCTTTTTTTTCTAATTTTTTTTTTAAAAACAAGTCAAGATTATTATTCATTTTTGCAGTACTGTAGGGCAAGTCTTGAGTGTGGATGTAACTGTTGTTGCCAGCAACTAGCACATCCAAGATTCAGAGAAAGGATGACACGCCAAGAGATATGAGTTTTTTTTTTTTTTTTTTCAAAGAATGATGAAAATATCAATCTATCAAAGACTATATGCAGGTTCAACATTTGTGATTTATGAAGCGAATGATGCTTTATTGGTAGTTGATGGTTTTGGCCTTTTGGACTCATCTGTCCCTCTTGCTGAACTATCTGCTGCGTGGGCTGGTATTTTCTGTGCCATTCGTAGTTTGAACACCCGTTGTCTTGTCATTGAAGAGAACTCTCTTACTGTTATTCGTTGGCTTCGGCAGAAGCCAGCTGATAGTCAGCCAACTAACCCTTTGATTCATGACATGCTTCAGGAAGTTCATACCACCCAGATTCGGCACATCTATCGAAAAATCAACTCAGCGGCTGATTGAATTGTTGCTAGGGTGGCTTATCATTCTGGCTTTTGGATCTGGATGCAGAGAGATCCTTGCCCTTCTGTTCTTCTTCAAATTTTATGTTCTGATATATCGGACTCGACTTATTCTAGAATGGTGTAATCATCTGTCTGTACCAAAAAAAAAAATTAATTACCTATAGTTTGCGCTCAAGGGATGCCTCCAGATTTTGTAGAAGTTTTGCAATCGCCGAGCTGTGAGATTCAAATCTTTTGGCTATTTTACTTTATATTAAGATGTAATTGAATTAATTAAATTTAAAAAATATAAAAAATAATATAATTAAAATTTTTGATTAAATTATATTCATAATATTTTGTATTAAATTAATTTTTTAATGAATCTTAAATCATTGAGATCGAAAGTCAATTGAAAACCTATAAGCAATTTTATGAATGTATATCATTTTTAAATTGACATTGATTGAGATAAGAATAATTTTGATGTTTTTATCTAATTTTTTATATTTTAAAATTATATTGAATGAGTTAAAAGTTATTTTTGAATCAAAATATTTTTAAATATTTAATAAATATTTATCTATTTAGTTTTCTTAAAGAAATCATTATAGAATAGAAAGTTTATTGATTTTAGGATATTAGAATTTTTTGAATAATGGAACCTAAGAAATCTCTTTATAAATAAGGCTTAATTGAGGATTTTTGATAATAAAACAATAGTTCAAAAAGGATAAAAAGGTAAAGTGTTGAGAAATTTGGGAGATTGTATTTACCCCAACTTTATTGATTTTGATGATTTCAAAAGCCATGAGTATTTTAAAGAAAACAATGAGTTTATTTATCAAAATTCAAAACGAAGGCAATGGACTCTCAATGGTTAAATTAACTGAGTTTTGAATCTATTAGAAAAAGGAGTTTCAAGCTCTATACTTAAAGATTTCAAAAAGGAATTTTACACGACATATTTCATTCAATGAATTCGTGAAACATGTCTTGAATCCATGCTTAATGTCATATTTAATGTATTTAAGTCATATATCATTTAAAATTATTCTGGGATGAATTTCAAAGTCAATCAAAAATATCTGACTTTTGATACGTTCCGGAGCCGACTCTAGAGTTTCAGATTCGACTCCTGTAAGCCAAAGAGATTTCTGATTTTCTCGAGTCGACCCTTGGATTTCAAGAGTCGACCCCTGACTCTGTGCGAGCCGACTCCTGTCTGTGCGAGTCGACTCCGCTCAAACAACAGAAACCATGTTTTTTGAGCACTTCTCGAGTCGACTCCCCATTTTCTTCGAGTCGACTCCCGACTATCAGGAGCCGACACTTCGGTTTTCGCGAGTCGACCCTCTAACGTTTAAAATGTTTCTACTTTTAGTAATCGACTTCGAGCCGACTCCCACAGTGCTCGAGTCGACTCCTAAAAATTCTGGGCGCAATTTTTCACGATGACACGTCAGCCCCAACGGTAAGAATTTCAAATAACGGCTATTTTTCTTTGACTCTAACGGATATATTTTTGCAGAATCTATAAATAGAGGAGCTCTTTTCAAATCAAATGATCCAGAGAAAATCAAAAGAGAGAAAAGAATATCTTTCAAAAAGAGGAAAAACAGAGCTTTCATAGAAAAATCTTCTAGTTCAAATAGAGTGATTCAAAGGAGTGAAATCAAAGAGGAGTTTCGTCTGCTCCATCTCATCAATCCACAAGAGTCAAAAGAAAATCCATAAGCTTTTCAAGATCAAATCGAAGGATTTCAACATTCAACAAAAGGAGAAAAAGCTTCATCTCAACTCCAAAGTTTTCAAACGGTCAAGAATCTTACTGAGGCCTGATTCAATACTTCAAGAGGAGTTAAGAGGAGAAGGAAGAAAGCCAAAGCCACAACCATCTGCAATCTTATCAGGCTTTTCTTACCCTTTTATACTTTATTTGTATATTCGCTCAAGGGGAGCATTTCAATATTTAAACTCTGTTATTATTGGTTGTTTGCTGATTCAATCAGTGGATTGAATCAGTGGAGGTTATTATACCTCGTTGCAAGCCGGAGTGCTTGTGTTGGGTTAGTTGTGAGCCCGTGAAAAACAACGTGTTGGGTTTTGTGCTGGTAAGCCCGAGAAAAACCGGCTGGGTTCGTTGTGCACCCGGAAAAACAACAAGTTTGAGTTGTTAGCTTGGAAAACAACTCGGCTGTAATCTGAAGAGATTATAGTGTGGACCCAAGTGAATCTTGGGAGTGGACGTAGGTGTTGATTGCACCGAACCACTATAAAATTATCTTGTGTTTGCCGTGCTATATTTCTCTCTCTCTATCTCTCTTTATTTGCTTGTGTATTGATTTAAGTTAGCCTCTCACTTGCACATCTTGCTAACTAATCAACTAAAGTTAAAAAGACTTAAATTTTAAGAACCCAATTCACCCCCCCCCCCCCTCTTGGGTTGCCATCTGGGCCAACAATTGGTATCAGAGCAAGTGCTCATTTAGAATTTGATCTCACGATCAAGGGCTAAAGATCCTTATGGCAACACAAAGTGGTTCATGTTTTGCTGAAGGTCATTCTACGAATCGACCTCCTTTATTTAATGGAACCAACTATTCTTATTGGAAAGCTAGAATGAGAATATTCATTCAAGCTTCTGACTATGAATTGTGGGGAGTATAATTAATGGACCTAGTACACCCACACACTTAATAATGGCACTATTGTTCCTAAGCCCGAAAGGGATTGGAATGATAATGATAGAAGAATGGCTCAATTAAATGCTAAAGCCATTAACATTTTATATTGTTCCTTAGACTCTAATGAATTCAACCGAATCTCAACATGTAATTCCGCAAAAGAAATTTGGGATAGGTTGGAAATAACACATGAAGGAACAAACCAAGTTAAGGAATCAAAAATAAACATTTTGGTTCATAAATATGAATTGTTACAATGGAACAAACTGAAACCATCACATGCATGTTCACTAGATTCACTGATATTGTGAATGGTTTAAAGAGTCTTGGTAGAATTTATTCTAATGCTGACCTTGTGCGCAAAATTCTTAGGTCACTACCAAGATCGTGGGAAGCGAAAGTCACTGCTATCCAAGAAGCAAAGGACCTCAATGCATTACCTTTAGAGGAGCTTCTAGGATCCCTAATGACCCACGAGCTGACAATGAAGCAGCATGTTGAGGAGGAACAAAAAGAAAGAAAACACTTGCCCTCAAAACTGCAGAAATGGAAGAGAGCAGCAGTGAAAGTAATGATGAAGATGATGAGGAAACTGCTCTCTTGGCCAAAAAATTCAGAAAGTTTATGAGAAAAAGGCCCTTCCATAAAAAGAAATTTGGAGCAAGAATTGATGAAGAAAAAGATAAGAAAAGGACAAGGAGAAAGAAAAAGAGAAAGAGCCCTTAGTATGTTATGAGTGTAAAAAGCCAGGGCACTTTAGATATGATTGTCCTTTGCTGAAAAAGGCCTACAAGAAAAAGAAGAAAGCATACATGGCAACATGGTCTGATGAATCTTCCTCGTCGGAAGAAGAAGAACAAAAGGAAGTTGCCAATATCTGTTTCATGGCCAACAACGACGACAACGACAATGAGGTAAGTTCTGAAAACCCAAATGATGAATTTACATTTGATGAAATGTTTGAAGCTTTCAATGAATTGATGATTGATTTCAAAGCTTTGAAAAAGAAACACAAATCTTTGAAAAATGAAAACTTAAATTCAATCAATGAGAAAAATGAATTAAATTTGTAGTTAAGATTTAACTAATGAAAAAGAAACACTTCTTAAGAAAGAGATTTTTCATAAGTTAAATTGATAAAATCTGAAATAAAAACTAATTAAAGAAAAAGAATCAATCTCTAATGAAAATGATTTTCTTAAGAAAGATGTTAAAAAGTATAAAGACATTGTTGAGAAATTTACTCTAAGCTCAACTAAACTAAATATGATTTTAGATAGTCAAAAAGCAGTTTTGACAAAGCTGGGTTTAGGGTATAACATATTTAGAAAACAAAATCATTGAAAAATATTTTTGTAAAAGCTAATCAAAGTAATATTACTTGTTTTAAATGTAATCAAAAAGGACATAAATCTTTGAATGCAAAACAATAAGTAATAATGAAAAATTAAAACATTAAAGGAAAGAAAATATGGGTTCCGAAAGGAACAATTTTTATTGCTACTAACCATGAAGGACCCAAGAAAGCTTGGGTACCTAAACATAAAGTTTAAATTATGTTGCAGGAATGTCTTGTAGCCAAAAGATCAAAGAAAAAGTGGTACCTTGATAGTGGCTGCTCAAGACATATGACGGGTGACAAAGATGAATTCATCACCCTGAAGAAAAGAAAGGTGGAGTTGTGACGTTTGGCGATAATGGTAAAGGTCAAATTATGGGCCTTGGTAAAGTTCGCATAACTCCATCTATATTTATTGATAATGTACTTTATGTTGATGGTTTAAAGCACAATTTAATTAGTATAAGCCAACTATGTGATAAGAACTTTAATGTTTCATTTAAATCTTCCATTTGCATAGTATCTGATTCCATTAATGATAGCATTGTTTTTACTGGTTATAGACATGGCAATGTGTACTTAGTTGACTTAGACAAATTATCTGAAAGTAGTCATTGCCTAATTGCTGACAATGCTAACATAAATGATATTGGATGGTTATGGCATCGTAGATTAGGTCATGCAAGCACACACCTTATTTCAAAACTAATTAAGATGGATTTAGTTAAAGGTTTACCTAAGTTAGATTTTGAAAATAACAAAATCTGTGATGCATGTCAATTTGGAAAACAAACTAGAAGTTCTTTCAAATCTAAAAACACTGTTTCAACTTCTAGGCCTCTAGAGCTACTTCACATGGATCTTTTCGGACCAACTAGAACCACAAGTCTAGGAGGAAAGAAATATGGTCTAGTGATTGTAGATGATTATTCTAGATATACTTGGGTAATGTTTTTAGCTCACAAAGATGAGACTTTCTCGATATTTCTGAAATTCTTCAAGAAAGTCACAAATGAGAAAAACACTACCATAGTGTCTCTAAGAAGTGATCATGGAACTGAATTTGAAAATCACTTATTTGAAAGTTTTTGTTCTGAAAATGGAATTAATCATAACTTTTCAGCCCTAGGACTCCACAACAAAACGGTGTAGTTGAAAGGAAAAATAGAACCTTAGAAGACATGGCCCGTACCATGCTATGCGAAAGCAACTTACCAAAGTATTTTTGGGCGGAAGCAATTAACACAGCATGTTACATCTTAAATAGAGCATTAATAAGACCAATATTAAAGAAAACACCTTATGAATTATGGAATGAAAGAAAACCAATATAAAATACTTTCATGCATTTGGATGTAAATGTTTCATTCATAATAATGGTAAAAACAACTTAGGAAAATTTGATGCTAAATCTGATGAAGGAAATTTTCTAGGTTATTCAATGACTAGTAAGGCATATAGAATCTTTAACAAGAAAACCTTAATGGGAGCGGAGTAGCATGTAGTAAATGTTTCATTCTACTAGCATGTGTACGGAAAACCTTAATGGGGTTCTACGACTAGTAAGGCATATAGAATCTTTAACAAGAAAACCTTAATGGGGTTCTACGACTAGTAAGACATATAGTAAATGTTTCATTCTACTAGCATGTGTACGGAGGACTAGTTTGGTTCTACGTATTTATCTACAGTAGACTGCAACAAAATGGCAATCAGCAGCAAATGAAGCAATGGCAGGATGAATGGCTTGATTTGGCTCAAGTTATTGTCGTTGATCACCGGCATGGTGATGTACTTAAGAAACATGGCGAGGCCAATTGAATCTGATGCAAGGAACCACCTACAAATCCCAGAATTCATGCAGATGCTTTAACAACTTATATATGAGCACAGTTTTTCTTTAATGGATGATAGGATTGAACT
>UESW01002655.1:184542-235486 GCA_900491605.1 Calamus simplicifolius | reverse complement strand
GTTTGGATTCCAAGGCAAGAAAAAAAAAAATAAAAAAAAAAAAAAATACGAAACATATTTTTTAAAAAAATTAATTACGAGAATTAATATTGTCAAAATTAAAATCTGTAAAAAAATTTAGATATTTATTGAATTATTGATGTGGCACTAAGGAATTGGATGTGCCCTTGGAATCGGATTTCAGTACTCTTGCAAGAAGGAAGCTGCACTGAGACGAGATGGGGGACTGCCTCAACAGGCGCAGGTTAACGGACGATCTGATCATTATCCCTCTTTCTCATTTCTCGTGCACGCGTGTTCTTTCTTTCTTATTCCTTTTCTTTTGAGTTTTGTTTAAGCATTCATAAATTTTTTATTTTTTTAATATGATTATTATTGCCGCTAACTCACTTATGATGAATGTCGAATGGGCTAGGATTGTGGTGAGCGTAGAAAGGTCGCCGTCTTCCTTCTAGAGCCTGCAAAAAGTCCCAGGCCGGTATTTCCGGCGGGGACCCTCCGACGCCCAAGTCAGTGAGTCATGAAACGGGGAGATTATGTCTAAGTGGAATTTTTAAGAGGAAGCCAGAGAGAGTCCCCCTCGCATGGAGCTCGGGTCCTCTTTTTATACATGTATGGGATCCCGTTTACCTCGTTCTGTTGGAACCGTCGAATCTTCCCTGTTATGATGTTTCATCGAACGGCAAGTCGTTGGGCTGTTGCTGGATAAGGGCCGCTTATAGCGGTAACTGCCGATCGAGCTAACACTGGCCCGTGATTTTGGCGGCGAGGTGCTCGGCAGTAGTCCTTAGATCACGGGATCCGTTGTATGAGACTGATCATTGGGCATGTGAAAGATTGAAGGCCGACACTGGGAGTCAGAGTTGGAGGCCAGCGCTGGAAGCTGACGCTGGAGGGCAGCGCCAGTCTCAGCGCTGGGCCACCGCTGAAGGCCGACGCTGGGGCTGTCGGGATGCCGGCGCTGGAGGCCGGAGCCAAAGTCAGCGTTGGGGGCCGCCGCTGAAGGCCGACGCTGGGGGCCGACTCTGGATGCCAGCGCTGGAGGCCGGAGCCAAAGTCAGCGCTGGGGCCGACGCTGGTGGCCGACGCTGAAGGCCAACTCCGGATGCCAGCGCTGGAGGCCGGAGCCAAAGTCAGCGCTGGGGCCGACGCTGAGGCCGATGCTGAAGGCCGACGCTGAAGGCCCCGCGAAAGGGGTTTTGCTGTCACATCATTGCTTTCAAAAACCGTGCAAAAGATAATACCACCCAGAGGAAATGGCCAGCCGTATCAGATGCCCCCCGCCCCTGAGATGGGTGAGCGTTCACTTACCGCGAAAGGGGTGTTAATATCCTCTAGGCGGCTGGTTTTCGCATCATTATTTGCCTTTGTTGGGATTAGAGAGGATTTCCCTCGGGCAGCGTTACGAAAAGGCGAGCGGTATCATTGTGATAAAGCTAATGCCTCCCTTTTTATCGGTGGTCTTTTCGAGTTTTTGCGTTGGCAGGCCGTCGAAATGCCCCCCAATTGAAGATGGACGCGTGGTCAGATCGGACGATGTGGGGTGATCTGAAATGGCGTTATGAGGGAAAATCGCCCTTATCTTCCCATCCTCCCCATTTCTTACGCTGTTGCCCCCTTTCGAGTCCGCAAGCGCCATTTGTCTCCCGTGTTCATCTCTCCCCGTGCTCTTTTTGGCTCGAGTTTTCCAGGTTAGTTCCTATGGTTTCATCACCTTCCTGCTCCATCTCTGGTTCCTGGGGGGGTTCCCACAACCCTTCTCAGACTTCCGATTCCTTACCAAGCCAATGGTCTACCCCTTCCCCTAACCGTTCTTCACCGGAGCAGCGGCCAGTCAGTCGTCACCTAACCGGGAGTCATCCGGCCGGTGGGCGGATTTCCGTCCGGAGCCATTCGATGGCTGCCGGTCCTTCCAGGGTTGCCAAGGAGTCCCCCGAAGGGACGGCTTCCGCTATGTCTGCTCAAGACATAGTAAACCTAAAAGCCAAGTATAGCTTCCCGTCGGACCTTCATTTGTTCCCCCTGCCCCTAATGACAGGGTAACTTCTTCCGTTCCGGGAGGGTTGCTTTGTACGGAGCCTTTTTTAAGGCCGGGCTTCGGTTGCCTATCCACCCTTTTATTCTCAACCTCCTGGACCGATACTCTTTGACTCCCTCCCAGTTAGTTCCCAACTCAATCCGAACCATCGTCGGTTTTCTGGTACTCTGCCACTTGCAAGGCATTGAGGCCAGTATCTCTTTGTTCCGCAGCTTTTACACCCTTCGCAAGCAATCGGGTTGGTGGTCCTTTACCCCTAGGTCTAATAGGATCCTCAAATTGTGCCTTCCTACTTCCGTCAAAGGGTGGAAGGACAAATTCTTCTTTGCCGACATCAGTGGGGTTCGTGGAAGCTGGGGGATACCCAACATTGACGCTAATAGGGATCCCTCCATCCTTCCACGAGATCGGATGGCATTTGGGCAGCTCTGACTGCCGACATCCCTCGGTGTAATATGCTTTTAGCCGAGGAGAACCTTCGTCTTGCCGGTTTAATTCCCGCGAGGGGTGAGCACTTGATCACTCGCCTCTTCTTCCCCCTTTGCTTTTCTTCTTTTTCTTTTCCTCTTCCTCTTTTTTTTTTTTTTTTAACTATCCTCCGCCTGTATAGGGATGGCGCCGTCGCTTCATGAGCTCAAGCAAGCGGCCACCAGGAAGAGGAAGGTTACAGGGGACGTGCCCCCTGCCCAAAGAAGGGCCATTGCTAAAGTCCCGAGGAGGGCCGACGCAGAGAGGGCCGACACTGGAGGGGCTGAAGTCGTGAAGCCCCTACGTGCAAAGGTTTTGAAAAAGGGCGGCCCTAAAAGGCCGACGCTGGTGAGGTCGAGGCCAAGGGGGCCAGAACTGTGGAACCCTCATACATGCGAGGCGGCCAGGGCCCAAGGCGACAAGCCCGCCATGACAGAAGTGGTAAGGGCCGAGACCGGCAAGGAGGTAGAACGGAGTCAACTAGAGGGAAGATCCTCAGCTTCAGCTCCTTCGGTTATTCTACTCGACCCTTCTCCTGAGAGGATTGCAAGGCACCGTCCCCTTGCCCAAAGCCGTAGAGACGGAACAAGTTCCTGCAGCAGTAGTGACGATTCCAGCAGTTGTCCTGCCCCCCATGGGGCAACAGCTGAAGCGCCTCCACCAGTCAAGGGGTCAGAGGCGGCAGGTTCAGAGGCGGAATCTGCCTCTGTAGGCCCAACGCCAAGGGAAGAGAGGGGCGTCGATCCTTCCTTCCAATCGTTGTTGGCAAACCACAGCCGCTGGGCTGAACGGACCTTGGAGGAAGCCACGGTGTTGAGGTGCAAGAGTTTCTCCGGGTCAGGGGAGAGTCACCTTTTTCCGTGAAGCATCGGTGGCGCATCTCTGGGTGAGCTTCTGCTCCATTATCATCTCTTTCCTTCCTCTTTTTTTTTTTTTTTTTCTCACCTTGACATTTCCTCCAGGCATTGAACTCTCTAGTCGCCCTGAAGAACCTCTGGACCCTGAGCGATACCGCTATCGAACAAGCGCGGGAGGAGATGTTGTCCCTCCAAGTCAAGGCGAGAAGGTGGCAATGGATCTGGAGGATACTCGGGCCACCCTAAAGGTGAAATCGATGTCACCCGGCTAAGAGCCGAGAAGGCTGAGTATGCGCTGGAGGTTGCTCAGCGCCGCGCAGCCAATGAGCTGGATAATGCTCAGGTGGCAGAGGAAAAACAAGAGTAGCCAAGGAGAACCAAAGGGCAGCCGAAGAGAAGCTGAAGTGGCAGAATTGGAGGTGCTGTTTTGAAGACCCAATTAAGTTCTACCTCCGTTGAGACAAATGCAGCCAAAGAGGCCACCCGCCAGTGCATAACCAAAATTGTAGATCTGGAGGCGGCAGTGACAGAGGCCCAGAGGGGGGCCATTGAGTCCGAGAAAAGAGCTCTCGAGGCTGAAAAAAGAGTTGCCGAGGCTGTAGAAGATTTTAAAAAGTCCAAAGCCTTCGACAAGGAGGTGGCCGAGTCAGCGGCGCTTGCTTATGACGCCGGCTTTCAAGACTGCAAGGATAAAATCCAGGAGCTCTACGACCTAGAGGATATTGAGGGACTGAAGCCGATGACGTTCCTAAGGATGATGTCCCGGCCCCGGACGACCTTTAATAGCTTTAGTTTTCTTTTTGTATCGATCTGTGCCTAACTTGAGTCAGCAACTTTGTAGCCTTTTAACTATCAATGAATTTTTTTTTTTCTTACTGTGCACCTTTGGTCATAATCAGCTTTAGCTGAGTCAGTGTCTAATACGCCGACACAGAGCCAGTCTTTGTTGCCGACACGGAGTTGGTCTTTAATAAGCCGATGTGGTGCCGGTCTTAGGTGCCAACGCGGAGTTGGTCTTTATTGCCAACGCTGGGCGCCGGTCTTTGGCTGCCGGAATGGATTCGGTCTTTGGTGCCAACATGGAGTTGGTCTTTGTTACCGACGCTGGGCGCCGGTCTTTGGCTGCCAGAAGGATCCGGTCTTTGGTGCCAACGTGGAGTTGGTCTTTGTTGCCGAAGCTGGGCGCCGGTCTTTGGCTGCCGGAACGGATCCGATCTTTGGTGCCAATGCGGAGTTGGTCTTTGTTGCCGATGCTGGGCGCCGGTCTTTGGCTGTCGGAACGGATCCGGTCTTTGGTGCCAACGCGGAGTTGGTCTTTGTTGTCGACGCTGGGCGCCGGTATTTGGCTGCCGGAACGGATCCGGTCTTTGGTGCCAACGCGGAGTTGGTCTTTGGTGCCGACACTGGGCGCCGTCTTTGGCTGCCAAAACGGATCCGGTCTTTGGTGCCAACGCGGAGTTGGTCTTTGTTGCCGACGCTGGGCGCCGGTCTTTGGCTGCCAGAACGGATCCGGTCTTTGGTGCCAACGCGGAGTTGGTTTTTGTTGCCGACGCTGGGCGCCGGTCTTTGGCTGCCAGAACGGATCCGGTCTTTGGTGCCAATGCGGAGTTGGTCTTTGTTGCCGACGCTGGGCGCCGGTCTTTGGCTACCGGAACGGATCCGGTCTTTGGTGCCAACGGAGTTGGTCTTTGTTGCCGACGCTGGGCGCGGTCTTTGGCTGCCGGAACGGATCCGGTCTTTGGTGCCAACGCGGAGTTGGTCTTTTGCCGACGCTGGGCGCCGGTCTTTGGTGTTAACATACTCATCCGAAAGTAAGTGAACATGGTGATCATTCATTTATCAAATAGATTCAAATTAATGACGATAGTGTTCTATTGGTAATACCGGCGTAAGTTGTCGGCATTCCAAGTGCGAGGGAGCGGTTTCCCGTCTAGCTCTTCGACTTTGTACGCCCCATGGTGTAGTTCCTTGACACGGTATGGTCCTTCCCATTTTGGTGCCAGCTTGCCCCCCTCCGTCGGCTTTGATATTTCATTTTCGCAGAACGAGGTCTCCAGGACGGAATGTCTTGGGTCGCACCCGAGCGTTGTAGTACTTGGCCGCTCGCTGACGGAACGCTGCCATGCGAAGCTGTGCTTGGTCTCGCAATTCTTCCACCAAATCCAGATCAGCCCTCAGCTGGTTTGAGTTGCTTTCTTCATGGTATAATTCCGTCCGGGGACTGGGAGCTCCTATTTCCACTGGGATGACCGCCTCGGTCCCAAAGACCAAGCTGAAAGGGGTTTCCCCAGTAGGTGCTCGCGGCGTCGTGTGGTAGGCCCACAGCACGCTGGAAAGTTCTTCCACCCAAGCCCTTTGCAGCTATCTAGCCGAGCCCTGAGTCCTTGGAGGATGATGCGATTGGTCACCTCGGCTGCGCCGTTGGTTTGGGGATGCCCTACTGAAGTGAATCGATGATGGATGCCCAGGCCCTCACAGAATTCCCGGAAGGCCGTGTTATCAAACTGTCGGCCGTTGTCTGTAACGAGGGTGTGCGGTAGCCCAAACCGGCACACCACAGACTTCCAGAAGAAAGTCTTTATTTTGGCTTCCGTGATCTTGGCAAGAGCTTCCGCCTCGATCCATTTAGTAAAATGGTCGACGGCCACCACTAGGAACTTGCGTTGTCCGGAGGCAGGAGGGAACGGTCCCCAATGTCCATGCCCCACTGTGCGAAGGGCCATGGTGCAGCTAGAGGGGTCAGCTGGGACGCCGGCTGATGTTGGATGTTGGCATGACGCTGGCAGCTGTCACACCTCTTAACGAGTTCGGATGCATCCTCCTTCATTGTCAGCCAATAATACCCCTGACGTAGAGCTTTATACGCAAGAGCCCTGCCCCCCAGATGGCTTCCGCATATCCCTTCATGTATCTCCCGCAGAATATAATGGCGTCGGTGGGGCCGACACACCTGAGGATAGGGTATGAGAACGACCTTCGTAGAGCTTTCCCTCCATATGAAAAACTTTGAGGCCCATCTTTTAAGTTTTCTAGCTTCGGCAGGGTCTTCTGGGAGGGTACCCTCAGTAAGGTACCGGACATAGGCGTCCATCCAGGAGGGCTCCTGCTCCACTGGTAAAATTTCTCTTGGTACATCGATACTCGGGGCTTCTAAGTGCTCCACATAAGCCTTTCCCAACATCCCATCAGCTGAGGCGGCAAGACGGGATAAGGCATCGGCTCTAGCATTCTCCTATCGAGGGATGTAGCTGACGCTGAAGTGAGTAAAGGGGGAAACCAGCGAGTGCACCATATCTAGTAGCGGGCCATGATGGGATCCCTTGCCTCGTATTCCTTTGTAATCTGGCCAGCAACCAGTTGGGAGTCGGTGAATGCTCTAAGGCGTTTCACCCCAAGCTCTCGAGCCAATCTCACACCGGATAACAAAGCTTCATATTCCGCCTGATTATTAGTGGCTGGAAAGAGGAAGCGAAGTGCACACTCGGTCACAACCCCATCCGAGTTGGCCAAGATGAGGCCTGCTCCGCTCCCTTGAGAATTCGATGCCCCATCCACATGAAGGACCCACTCATCATCATTGGTTCCAAGGGGCTGAGTGTCCATAGGAGGTTCTTTAGGTTGCTCCGTTCCCCAAGTACATTCGACCAAAAAATCTGCCAAGACTTGAGACTTCATGGCCGAACGGGGGCGGAAAGATAGATCAAACTCCCCCAGCTTGAGGGCCCACCTTTCCAGCCGGCCGGAAGTATCTGGGCGAGCAAGAACTATCTTCAGAGGTTGGTCTGTGATCACCGCGATCGGGTGGGCTTGGAAGTACGGCCGCAGACGCTGGGCAGACACGATCAATGCAAAGATGATCTTTTCCATATTTGAATATCGGGTCTCTGCATCGTGAAGCACCTTGCTCGTGTAATATACTGGCCTCTGTGTGCCATCGGTGTCCCACGGACTAGCACGGAGCTAACAGCTTCAGGAGAGGCGCAAGGTATAGAAGGAGTTCTCTCCACCCGTTGGCTTGGCTAGCAGTGGCGGGGTAGATAAGAACTCCTTTAACCCTTCGAACGCCTCCTGGCATTCTTTCGTCCATTCGAACTCGTTGACTCTGCGAAGCGCCTTGAAGAAAGGTAGACACCTTTCAGCGGACTTGGATAGGAAGCGGCTTAGGGCGGCTACCCTTCCTGTCAGGCGCTGTATTTCCTTCTTATTGGCGGGAGGCCTCATGTCCAAGATGGCTTGGACTTTGTCCGGGTTTGCTTCGATCCCCCTCCGGGTTACCATGAAGCCCAAGAACTTCCCAGCTGTCACCCCAAATGCACACTTACGAGGGTTCAGCTTCATCTGGTACCGACGAAGGTTGTCAAAAGTTTCCGTTAGGTCCGCGATGTGGTCGATGGCATGAACGCTTTTTGTCAACATGTCGTCCACGTACACTTCCATGTTACATCCTATCTGACCTTCAAAGACCTTGTTCATCAGCCTCTGGTAAGTGGCTCCCGCATTCTTTAACCCGAAAGGCATTACCTTGTAGCAATATAACCCTTTCTCAGTTATGAAGGAGGTAGCTTCTCATCCGCTGGATTCATCGGATCTGGTTGTATCCAGAGAAAGCATCCATGAAGCTAAGGACCTCATGGCCGGATGTAGCATCCACCAGTTGATCGATTCGGGGTAGGGGAAAGCTGTCTTTAGGGCATGCCTTGTTGAGGTCGGTGAAATCTACGCACATTCTCCAGCTTCCGTTGGTCTTGCGGACTAGCACCACATTAGCCAACCATTCGGGGTAGTGGACCTCCCGAATATGGCCCGCAACCATTAACTTGTGGATCTCCTCGTTGATAGCTTTCTGTCTGTCTGGAGCAAAGTTTCTTTTTTTCTGTCGGACCGGCCGACACTCTGGCTTGAGGTTAAGTCGATGGGTGATTACTTCTTCAGGGACGCCCGGCATGTCTGAGGACGACCATGCGAAGACGTCAGTATTGGCACGCAGGAAAGTAAGAAGTTGATGGCGTGCTTCCTCTGGAGCAATGCCCCCACCTGAACAGTCCTTGCCGGGTCATCGCCAAGGGGAGGGTTAGAAGGTGCTCTGCCGGCTCTCCCCTTCTTCCCAACTCCCGAGGTCGAGTGACTCAGAGGCTGTCGCCGACGCCGCATTCAGCGGGCTGGGAGACAAATGGTAGCAAGGCGGAAGTGGGCTTTGCTCCCCTTTCATTTCTCCGACCCCTTCATTGGTGGGGAACCTTACCATAACCTCTTAGTGGAGATTACGGCATCCAGCAGATTCAACCCTGGTCTTCCCAAGATAGCATTGTAAGCCAGTGGGACCCGGACCACCAGGAAATTTATAACCACAGTGCTCTGACATGGAGGGGTTCCAGCCGTGACCGGGAGGGCAATTTCCCCCTCGACACTCACTGAATCTCCCGTGAAACCCATTAGCGGTGTGGCACGGGTCGAGTAAAGACCTTGACAAGTTCATCCGAACAAAAGCCTCATAGCTCAAGACATCCACAGAGCTCCCACTATCAATTAAAATTCTTTTTACAGGATGTTTGGCTATAGTCATGGACACTACGATGCTGTCGTCATGTTTATTAACTACCCCCTCTAAATCCTTTCCGAAGAAAGGAATTACAGAGTCTATTCCCTCTCGCTGCCTCTTCGAACCGCCATCCGCTCCCCAGGAAATCATAGCTATAGTCTTTTCAGTTGGAGCATTATCCACGCCAGCCGGGCGACTCGGAGGCACCGGGGGGCCCGACGCGGGGAGATTTCCCCGTCGAACAAATTTGCTTAGGTGGCCTTGCTGAACCAGCTCCTCAATGGCCTTTTTCAGATGCGGCAATCCTTGGTGTCGTGGCCGTAGTCTCGGTGGTACCGGCAATAAAACTCCTTGTTGCGGGGGGTCCCAGACTTCAAGGGAGTCGGACGCTTGAATAAGGTTCCTCCTCTATCTCCAGCAGGATGTGAGAGATGAGAGCCATGAGGGGGTGAATTGCTCCTTAGAACCAGTGCCTGTGGTCGGCGATCTGGACGGCGTGGAGGCTCGAGTTTACGAGGTCGTGCACCAGCGTGTTCAGTAGGCGGTGGTTTATTACTGATGTTCTTGTCAACTTCCCTCCTGGAAGAATCTGCCTCGTCGGCACGGATGTACTTTTGGGCTCGGCTCAGAAGCTCAGCATAGGAACTCGGAGGCTTCTTATCAGGGAATACGCGAACCTGGATGGGCGAAGTCCTCGTTTCAGGGCCAAAGTGGCCACGGAATCTTCCAGGTTGTACACCTCCAATGCCGCCTCCTTAAATCGAGCGACGAAATCCTTCAAGGTCTCGCCACTCTCTGCTGAACAGCAAAGAGGCTATCTGCCACTCGCGGGATCTTTCGACAGGCATCAAAGTGAGCCAGGAAAGATCGCTCGAGCTGCCGAAATGAGTTGATGCTGCGCGGGGGCAAGCGGGAGTACCACGCGCGCGCCGCTTTCCGGAGAGTGGCCGGAAAGGACACATAAAAGGGAGTCCGTCGCTCCCTGGACCTGCATAAGGACCTTGTAGCTCTCCAGGTGGTCAAGGGGATCCGTCGTCCCATCGTATGGATCCAGTTGGGGGAGACGGAACCGGGGCGGGACCGGCTCCTTCATGATATGACGGGAAAGCGGGGGACGGCGCTCATAAGCCATTCCGTAAGGGTCGGTGATCCGGCGGCTGAGCTCGTCCAACGTCGGTGATACTCGTCGAGCCTTTGCTCGGCCCGACGGGTGGTTTTCCGGAGAGTGCCATCTTGGGATGAATCAGAGGAAGAAGCTCTCTGGCGCAAAGAACGCGCCCGCCTAGACTCTCTTTCCTCCGGCCGGTGGTGGGAACGACCGGAGTGGCGAGAAGGGGACCGCGTCGCTTCGAGGTCCCTCGGTGATGAGGTTCGGGGGGTGAGCGGTGGGAGACCTCAGGCGGGGTCCCACCTTGGTGAGACTGGACTGTTCCCCGCATTCCTTCGTCAAGCATAGGGGGCTGAGTTGCAGCAGCCAAATGATGCTCTTGCAGCCCCCGGACCATCATCGTCAGATCCTGGACCTGGTGGGCCAGAGCTTGAGCCGGTCAAGTTGGCTCATCTGCGCAGGGGGCGGAACATGGAGATTGGCCTCCGAATGCTCAGCCCGTGGAATGCGCTCGCTGCTTGACTGGAGGAAGCCTCCTGTGCTTGCGTAGTCACCATCATTTCCCTTGCAAAATTGGTGGGGTCACGGGGAGAACTTTCGTCTTCCTCCCGTGTGAACTGCCCCCTTCCTGCAATCTGTTGCCGCCAACTCACTTATGATGAAATCGAATGGGCTAGGATTGTGGTGAGCGTAGAAAGGTCACCGTCTTCCTTCTAGAGCCTGCAAAAAAGTCCCGGGCTGGTATTTCCGACGGGGACCCTCCGACGCCCAAGTCAGTGAGTCATGGAACAGGGAGATTATGTCTAAGTGGAATTTTTAAGAGGAAGCCAGAGAGAGTCCCCTCGCATGGAGCTCGGGTCCACTTTTTATACCTGTATGGGATCCCGTTTACCTCGTTCTGTTGGAACCGTCGAATCTTCCCTGTTATGATGTTTCATCGAACGGCAAGTCGTTGGGCCGTTGCTGGATAAGGGCCGCTTATAGCGGTAACTGCCGATCGAGCTAACACTGGCCCGTGATTTTGGCAAGCGAGGTGCTCGGAAGTAGTCCTTAGATCATGGGATCCGTTGTATGAGACTGATCATTGGGCATGTGAAAGATACTGAAGGCCGACGCTGGGAGTCGGAGTTGGAGGCCGGCGCTGGAGGCTGACGCTGGAGGGTAGCACCAGTCTCAGCGCTGGGCCACCGTTGAAGGCCGACGCTGGGGGCCATCGCTGGATGCCGGCGCTGGAGGCTGGAGCCAAAGTCAGCGTTGGGGGCCGCCACTGAAGGCCGACGCTGGGGCCGACTCTGGATGCTAGCGCTGGAGGCCGGAGCCAAAGCAGCGCTGGGGCCGACGCTGGTGGCCGATGCTGAAGGCTGACTCTGGATGCCAGTGCTGGAGGCCGGAGCCAAGTCAGCGCTGGGGCCGACGCTGAAGGCCCTGCGAAAGGGGTTTTACTGTCACATCATTGCTTTCAAAAACCGTGCAAAAGATAATACCACCCAAAGGAAATGACCATCGGTATCAATTATAATCTTTTATATTTGTATGATGATCATCTAAGAGCAGAAGGAAGACCTCCATGTAGGCGGAGTGGAATCTCAGTGCATAATATTTTATTTAAACAAATGGTTATTCATATGAAACTCCTAAGTACGTTATTATCCAATAATTATTTGAGCAATATCCACTATTTCCTATCAATTCATGCAATACTTGAATTAAGTCAGGCAATCCCTAATTAAATATACATTTTCCCTAATAGCTATCACTACAAGAGGCTGAACCGTTGGCGCAAAAGAAATCGTGCGACCGTGGGAGGGGGGTCGCGGAAGCCACCTTTAGCGACCGCTTCAGGCGGTCACCGTGGCGGTCGCAAATGCCCATTATAAATCAAGCCCACTTTCCCCTTTTCCCTATTTTGCTGGTGCATTTCCTCCCCTTCCGAAACCCTAAACCCCTCAAATCCCATCTTCGGACCGCCTCCGCTTCTGCGCTCGCCAAAGAAACCCTAGCCAAATCCACCATCAGGATGATCTCCGAGAAGCTATGGAGCCTGGGCTACCTTGCCGAGGACCCCACCAAGTCTGCCGATCGGCCCTAGCTCCGCCGACGAGATCTTCGTCCCCACCCATCACGAGCTCCCCAAGCGCCGCATCGGCCATACCATCGATTCGAAGATGGTGTAAAGCTGGTTATACCGTTGACCCCGATCCATAACCCAGTCTTCTCGTCTCCTTTCCGTGGTGCAAAGCTGGGCGTAGCCGACTTGGGCCAAAAAACCTCGCGGATCCCATAAGAGCCTTCTCTCTTATATTTTTGTTTTATTTTTTGTCCTTCCAATTTCTCCGATCGTTCCTCGTGCTGATTCGTCCCCTTCCCCTTCTTACGTTTACCAGAACTTCTTGTACAACAGACAGTTTTAATTATCTGCACTGATTATTTGTTATCCTCTGTTGACTGATCATTTGCTTGGAAGGTTTGGTTCTGGATCTCAATAGTTTTACCAATGGTAGGTCTAAATCTTTCATTCATATCCACAGGTACAAAATTGTCGAGATTGTGATTATAGACATCAAAATTTATGGCAGAAGTAGTCCTATTTCTGTTGCTGCGGGCTTTTTTCCCTCAATCCCATGAATCAACCAAAAGCAGTAAAATAAAGGTAAAAATGGGGGGAGAAAACCTTAGAGAGTTTTTCTTGCTGTTTCCTCCCTCTTTTCTTACCCAAAGCTTTGTTTTCTTGCATTTAGCTATATGCAGTAATTAGCCTTAAGTAATACTGTATCCTGGATCCTGTAGTTTATGCTTATTAATGTTACTGTTAGAGATATTAGGAATACCAAGGAATGATTGTTGGACATTTCTCTACCCTAGCTGCAATAAATCAAAGAGCACTCCATTTTCCTGCTGATTGGGACATCTTTGATTATATCAGTAGTGTCAGAGTATTAGGTCATATGTTATTTTTACTTTTTTTCCTCCTTTAATTTTCTTCTTCTTTCACTGCAACCAGTAATAGACATCTAAAAATACTCTATTTACATGCAAAAAACTGGGTTAATATCTGATACTAGTCCTTTGGTGATGCGCATCTATTTAGCTTCTAATTGGAACCTCCTTTAATGCCTCCAGTAATATTGCAAACTAAGTTCCCACTTAGATATGAATCAAAGTTTGCCAGTTCGGGGATGCTTAATCGAGGATTAGGGCCCCATGAATGTAAGATTGAGCACGGGGTTTCAAGTGTGGCACATTGATTGTACTGGTATGCATGACAATGTGCTCTTAAAATATAAAGAAACATGCATGATCCCTATTGTTTTTCCAACTCATTTCATCGCATAGACGTTAGCTGGTGTGTCCTTATTTAACTAAACCCCGCATTAAGTGTGGGTAGAGAATGAAACAATGATCAACCTTTCTCAATTAAAAGCTTGACAAGAAGTCACATTTAAGTTGGCTTAAGAGATGCAGGTTCCCAATTTCAGGTCCAGTTGGTTGACTGCTGACATTCTTACAGACGTATCTTTTAGGCTTTAATCATAAGCAAATTGCACCCATGGCAAAACCAAGATCAGTGAATCCATAGCTATTTCTCCTATACTATAACACATCAGTTAGCTAAGGATCCGTTGGACCATGGTTAGTCTCCATGCTCATCTTCTGCTAGCCTATATGATCATTCTTCACATTTTCTTTCCTCAACTTCTAAAGTCCTAATGTTACGGGCTGACATGCATTGGGCCCATCTAAAAATGACTTGGGACCTTAGCTTACAACTATGACAATTAGTTTCTTAGTACCTTTTATTAGTTAGGAAATGAAGACATCAGATAAGATTATAATAGAAGTTGTATGATCTCTGACACCAAGTATTTATCTTCTATAAGATTACAATTACTTATATTATATTATATAAGAAAAAAATCCTTGTTTTTTCGTTATTTCTACAATCTATGGTTTTTACTTATTTATTTATTTTGTCCTTGTGTCAGGTGAAAGATTCAAAAGCCTCCCTGTCGACGGGGTTAAACTTTGAACTATCTTTTCAGGTTAGATACTTTTGGTTGTAAATTGAATTTAATCCCTCTTTTTCAGAACACAGGAGGTCAAGTGAAGCTAGTGAGGCAGACTCTAACCGGTGAAAGTTTTTACTCTTTTTTCTTTTAAAGTAATCTTCATTTTTTTTAATTTATTTATCCGTGCATTACCTAGCAAGTTATTTGTCCGTGCATTGCCTAGCAAGTTTACGACTAGGTAAATTGTTACGTTTGCCCCATCTCTTAGGCTAATTATATTTACTTATTCATACTTTCACAGAAATACTTAGCGACATGGATAAGAGTTGGATTGATTTGCCAAATAGGACGTCTAGGGAATATATAGAGGGGATTAAGCAGTTCATTGCCTTCACCAATGGGTTTTATAGTGAGCACATCAATTGTCCCTGTAGAAAATGTGCGAACCGTTATTACTACACACGAGATATTGTACGAGAGTATTTGATTTTAAATGGGTTTTTGAAGAATTACAAGAATTAGATTAGACATGGAGAAGATTATGTTCCTTATTGCAGAGAGGAAAGAGAGATAGAGGTCGATGTTACGATAGTTGATTCGATGATCGTGATGCTAAATGATATTGCATGCGGGTTAGCACCCGAAGACAGTTGCTGTGAGACTGATAGGGTGGGTGGGAGTAATCCTCGCTCGGGTGCAGATAAAGAAACATTAAGGTATTTTGAAATTCTGGATGATGCGCAGACCGAATTGTATCCTGGATGTACTAATTTTAGTAAATTATCTTTTATTGTCGAGCTGTTACACTTGAAGGCTTTGAATCAGTGGACGGACACGTCCTTCGACATGCTGCTCCAGCTATTACACAAAGTGCTCCCATTCGGTGCAAAGCTAGTTGAGTCCTACTACCAAGCTCGCAAGTTAACTGAAAACTTAGGCTTCACATATGAAACTTTCGATGCATGCCCAAACAATTGTATGTTGTTTAGAAATGAGAATGCCAACCTCGATACGTGTATTGTATGTAAAACTTCAAGGTGGAAGGACGATAGGGTTGGTCAGAATCGTCAGAGTAATTCGCGAAGTGTTTCGAATTGTGGGAAGCTTGTCGCTGTAAAGCAAGTGCAATATTTTCCACTCAAGCCAAGGCTAAAGAGGCTTTTTATGTCATCTAAAATTTCTAAATTGATGCGATGGCATGCAGAGCATGGTAGGGAGGGTGAAAAGTTAACCCACCCAGTGGACTCCCCGGCATGGAAGGATTTCGACAAGAAACACCCCGACTTTGCCTTGGATAGTCGTAGTGTGCGGCTTGGGTTGGCTGCAGATGGTTTTAGCCCCTTCAAGTCCATGACCGGGGCAACTCATAGTACATGGCCAGTAGTGTTGGTTTCGTACAGTCTTCTCCTTGGTTATGTATGAAGCAACCTTTTCTGATCCTATCCACTCTTATTGACGGACCAAGGGCCCTGGGGATAAAATTGATGTGTATATGCAGCCTTTAATTGATGAGTTGAATGAATTATGGGCCGAAGGTGTGATGACTTTTGATTCTGAAGGAAATGAAATGTTCAAACTTCGCGCTGCATTATTATGGACAATCAATGACTTCCCGGCATATGCGAATTTGTCAGGTTGGAGCACGAAGGGGGAATTTGCCTGTCCTTGTTGCAATCAGAGTAAAAAAGTCAACCTAGCTAAACATGGCAAAAAGTGGGCTTACACAGGTCACAGACATTTTTTACCTCCATTGCATAGGTTCAGAAGGGATAAAGTGTCATTCGATGGCACTCGAGAATATGGTCCAACACCACAAATAATGACTGGGGTTGATTTGTTATCACAACTTGAACAAGAGCAAATACGCACAGTATATGATTTCCAAGATCTGTTAGCCCCTCCATTGCCTGCTATTCCTAGTGCGAACATAAGGCGCAGTCATAACTGGAAGAAAAAAAGAATTTTTTATGAGTTACCGTACTGGAAAGACAATTTACTGAGGCACAACTTGGATGTTATGCACATTGAGAAAAATGTGTGTGACAATATATTATGGACCCTTCTCGGTGTTAAGGGAAAGTCCAAAGACAGTGCCAATACACGTCGTGATTTGCAAGAAATGGGCTTGCGGAAACCACTACACTTACAGTTGACAGAGTCTAACAAGGCATACATGTCTCCTGCACAGTACACGATGAGTAAAGATGAGAAGGAGGCATTTCTTTCCATTTTGAAAGGGGTCAAGGTGCCTGACGGCTATTGTTCTAATATTTCTAAGCATGTGAATATGAAAGAAAGGACTTTACAAGGTTTGAAAGTCATGACAATCACATTCTCATTCAACAATTAATTCCTATTGCAATCCGAAATTGTTTACCTAGAATGTTGTTAAGCCCTTGATTGAGGTGAGTAACTTCTTCAGACAACTGTGTTCAAGAGTCCATCGCACAAATGATTTGAAAAGTCTCCAGGATAGGATTACGCTAACACTGTGTCATCTAGAGAAACTCTTTCCACCTTCATTCTTCGATGTAATGGTCCACTTGACCATACATTTAATAGGTGAAGCCTTGTTTGGTAGCCCTGTCCAGTTTCAGTGGATGTATCCTATTGAGAGGTACCTAAATACCTTAAAAAGGTATGTGCGTAACAGAGCTCGTCCAGAGGCATCAATAGCCAAGGGTTATTTGATGGAAGAGTGTACTAATTTCTGTGCTGCATATCTTAATGATGTTGAAACCAAACTTGATAGGCCCTTGCAGATTAATGATGGTCCTATTGGGGAGGGAACACCATTTGATCTAGATAACATCAACTGGATTCAAGCTCATCGATACGTGTTGTTTAACACTCCATCAGTTGTGGCGTTGATTCAGTAAGTGAATGCTCATTCATATATTTAACTTGTTCGTGTTATGTCTAACTCAATCAAGCTTGTCATTAACACATGTTGTTCTGCATTATAGGACACACATTGATGAGCTCAAACGGGACATGCCTCGTGCGACAGATAATCAAATTCGGCATTTCCATTTTCAATCATTTCACGATTGGTTCAAGAATTATGTATGTATAGATATGGTTGTATGTGTACATATGGTTGTATGTGCTTCAATTTGTTCTTATCATATTAGTTTTACATAGCTTTATTCAATGATTACGTTAATTCTGTAGGTGTACAATTTACGACGAGCGAGTGAAGGTACTTTGTCTGATGAAATGAACCAACTGGCTGATGGTCCGTTTATAACGGCACGACGTTACACAACTTGTGATGTCAATCGGTTTCGATTTCGCGTCAAAGAAGTAGATAGAAACGAACAACACAAAATAGTGGTCTAGGGTGTCCTTCTATCGATGCAGGTTATTATTATGGCCTGTTGAAAGATATCATTGAAGTTATGTACAATCATGGATTAAAATTTTTGTTATTCAAGTGTGACTGGGTCGATCCAATCCATGGGACTAAAGTTGACAAGTATCAATTTACGTTGGTAAATTTCAACAATTTGTTATATCGAGATGAGCGAGTAAGTAATGAACCCTACATATTGGCCAGGCAAGCTGAGCAAGTTTACTATGTTATAGATCCCATGGATCCTAACTGGCAAGTTGCAGTTAAAATGTCAAGGAGGGGGGTGTATCAAATTAAAGATAATGAGCCAGATATTGATGCATTTGCTCAGCAAGTTCTTGACCAAAATGTAATATTCAACGTGATGAGGATGTCAACTGGGTTAGAGAGACCGTTGAAGGAGATACTATCGACTTGCATGACCAGTGAACTGTTCTCCTTTTTTCCTTCTCAATTTTGCTTAAGAATATGTTTAACTTTTTGTTTATGAATGGTTTTAGTTATTACGTGCAATTTATTTATCTTATGATACGTTAAAAAGATATGTCTGGACGTAAGAGGAGAGAGCGTCCACACATGATGGACGAGTTTTTACATATTGGCCAGGCTCGTACGCCGACGAGGGACCCTAGTCACGGATGCCTACGGACCATGATCCACAGACACCCTTAGTGGGTCCCCCCGTATCGACACCTGCACCGGCACGATTTAGATCTCCCTAGTCCATGCTAGTAGGGCCTTCTCCATCTACAGTTGGTGCATCGACCTCCACACATACTGGTATAATTTCATTTTTATGTTTAACAATTATATAAAATAATTTTAGTTTTATTTAACTAATAAGTTTATTGTTTATAGCTTCTACTACGACGAGTTCATCTTCCAGTAGGGGTAGGGGCCCAGCTAGAGGGATTCCTTCATGGAATGCTGGTACCCGTTATGATGTGCAATTTGACGACACATTTTACCCAGTTGGAGAAGGGGCTCGCCCGTTTATCAGCCAGTTGGGGCATATGGTTCGAGACCCACATAGATTTCCCCTGACTATGCTTGATTGGACTGCTTTTCCTCAGGATACGATAGATCGACTATGGGGGGAGGTTAAGGTAAGCCGCTGAGTTCTATCTTAGCTTCAAGGTTATTATACGATGTGTCAATTTAGTACACCTTGACTACTAAAATTTCTTCTCCTACGCAGGACAATTTGAGGTCATGTCCTGATGATTTTCGTCCAGTTTGCTTGGCAAAGTGTCGAAAGTTATGGAAAGACCACAAGAACAAGGTAAAGAAAGAGCATTGGGAGAAGAATGTGGACGACCCAGACCTTCTTCAGCGAGTCCCAAGGGGCATTCTCCCCCACAGTGGCCTGAGTTGGTCCGGTACTGGTCGAGTGAGAAGGCAAGGGTGAGTAGTTCAACCTATTTTTTTGTTAAATTCATATGAAACATTCGGTGTAAACTTATAAACACGACCCAAAATGAATGCAAGAAGAGGCAGAGCAAAATTCTCAAAATCGCTCGATGCAGGGCCCTACTCATAAGCTTGGGACTCGACACGTTACGCAGTTCCGGCATGAGGTAAACTGTCAGTTAGACCATATATGTTTTGATTGTTGACGTAGTTTGTATTCATATATGTAGATGACATGATTTATCCTTCGATAGTTACGTGAGCGGGGTGCACCCACCGACCGGATGTCTGTGTGGATGGCAAGTCGCAGGCTCCATCATCCTGAGGTTGCAGCTCTTGTAGTAAGTATTCACCTTTACACAATACTTTTTTTAACCTATTATGAGATTTATTGATTTACTATTCTAATTTGGTTGCTTTCTTGCACACAGGCCTAGTTTGAGGCTCGATTGGACGAGCTACCAGAGGAGGAGCGACAGGTAGTTGCTAGGTGGGATGAGATATTCCACACCATCATAGGCTAGGATGGGCATGGATACACACTTACATACGGCACGGGCATACCACGTTCGACTATCATGCGAGCGGAGTCATCCGGATGTAGTTCATCCCAGGGCTCACGCATGCAAACTGACAAGGAGGTGGCTGAGCTGATCCAGTCTCTTCACCAGCAGATGGATGCGCCTATCGAGGATCTTCAAGTAAGGATGCAGGTTGCGATGCAGGCCGAGGTGCAGGCTCAGGTACAGAAGCAGGTGCAAGCATTTAAGGCGGAGCTACAGCATCGACTAGCTCAGAGTGGTGTCCCTATAGCTGATGATTCAGATCCACCGATTCATACTCAGGTTCATAATTGAAGACATCTGTATTTAAATTTAATTTAATTACTTTTAAAATATATATTATTTATTTCTGTTGTTAATCATATACTGTAATATTGTAGGCCCCAGACACTGGCAGTGGTCACCAGGCGAGACATGAGTCAGTTGGTGAGGGCATGCCTGATCTAGTAGGCTCAAATGAACAGAATCGGGTATGAGTTATGAATATGTTTTAAGTTTATTAATTTCTAAATAATCTAAGTATATGTGGAAGAATGTATCATACTCCATTTTTAGCTGTATCTATAAATTCCTTATTATTCTTTATGCACATTAAAATAGAGACACTTAGTGACCTGTAGGAACAAACGGCGCGTGAATCGGACACTCGAGTGGCCCGGAATAGGACAATGTATGTTTAAGTTGAAACTTAAAACTTAGAAAACTGGACTTGGCCTCTAACGTCCCAAACATAGCATACGAGGTCCAATGCTCGTCAAACTTGAGGAGCACGATCTCTACGCCATTAGTGACTTGTAGGAACAAACTGCGCGTGAATCGAACACTCGAGGGGCCTGAAATAGGACAATGTACGTTTAAGTTGAAACTTTAAACTTAGAAAACCGAACTTGGCCTCTAACGTCCCAAACGCAGCATACGAAGTCCAATGCTTGTCAAACTTGAGGAGCACGATCTCTATGTCATTAGTGACTTGTAGGAACAAACGGCGCATGAATCGAACACTCGAGGGGCCCGGAATAGGATAATGTACGTTTAAGTTGAAACTTAAAACTTCGAAAACCGAACTTGACCTCTAACGGTCCAAATGGAGCATACGAGGTCTGATGCTCGTCAAACTTGAAGAGCATGATCTCTACGCCATTAGTGACCTGTAGGAACAAACGAAGAATGAATCGGACACTCGAGGCATATAGAATCGTATAGAATGATTTTATTTTCAAATTTTGAATTGTATCACTTTTAATATTTATTTTACATAATTATATTTAATTATTTTTATGTTTTAAATTTAATTTTTTGTTTCAGGTTGATTGACTGGTACTGCATTGGGACTACTGTCTTCTTTATGTTTATTTCTAGGAAATTGTATTAGATCTTATTTTTTTTTTGGATTGGAAATCAAAGACATTGCATATTTATCAATATAGATAAATGGTTTTTTATTACCTTATACTTTTATTGTGTGTGTATAATTTAATTTTAATATTTAGTATATAATTTTGTAAAACTGGTTTAGGTACCCTAACAAAAAAATCCAATAACCAAAAATAAGATGAATTAGAAAAATAATAAAATCCAGTATTAGCGACCGCCTAGGCGGTCACAAATGGCTCAAAGGACGTCGCTAATGATGCATCAGAACAGAAAATAGAAAATAAAAAATAAAAATATATAGTATTAGCAACCGCCTAGGCGGTCGCTAAAAGCCCTTCAGGCGGTCGCTAATAGTCAAATTCTGCCCCCCAGTCGCTCAAGCGGTCGCTAATACTATAGCGACCGCCAATGGCGGTCGCTAAAAGTCTTTAGCGACGAGTTTCTGGCGGCCAAGATGTGACGGTTGCTAAGCGGTCGCTAAAAACTATTAGCGACTGCTTTTTAACTTTTAGCGACCGCCAGTAGCGGTCGCTAAAAGTATTTTTTCTACTAGTGTATGTTATTATTCATAATTATTTGAGCAAAATCCCCTCTTTCCTCCCAATTCATGCAATATTTGTTAGCACCTCCACGTTTGCCAATGCACTCCAGATGTGTGAAGCTACAGAAGATGAACAAAACATCGTACCTCTTGCTAAATGATATTATTTCATTACTAGATGGGTTATCTAGGAACATAAAATGAAAGTTTGACAAACTTGAACTAGCTTCACTCAAATCAAAACCATATCATAAAGCAGTGATGGACCCCTTGAAGGCATGATCTGTTATTGTTACTTTTTCATTAAATTTAAGACCAGAAATATGGGTTAATTTCATCTTATCTGATCTGACAATAGAATTGCTGTACTTAGAGACATCATTATCCATCAATATCACAGTGCCATTTCCATTCTTCTCCTTTATTGTGTTCTTTCCACATAAAGTCTTGAACCCCCTATGGAGGGGAAATGCCTTGCCCATACAACAAAAAAGGAAAAATTAAAATACCGAGATGCTAGACGGTTCATTTAAAGTGAACAAACGAACATGAGCGACTAAATATACTTACTGCAATTACAATAATCCAACCTTGAAAAATCTTAATGTTGGCGTGTTTTCCATAAAGTTTCAACCCCTTCCACTTCTGCTTGTGAGCCATCTGTATAGTTGAAAGCTTACCTTTCAAAATTTTCAACTAATTCTTCAACATTTTCTTACCATAAATATACCATGCTTCATGGATAAAGGTTGGGACTTTCACCTTCCAACTCTCTACCATAAACTGTCTACCTACACGGTTACCCAAAAGAAATTGATCCTTCAATATTCCTATTAATTGTTCTTTTAGTATATCGATCCAATTTAGTCAATCAAGTTTTAGGGATTGTTGGCGCACTTCCACTAGAATACCAAAGAATGTGAAGAACAATGTATTAATGAACATTGAACTGATTCAACTATCTGAACCCTTAATTGGCAGTAGAAAATTAGTTTTCAGTCCAAACAAATGAGAAGCATCCTATGCATCGAATTCTCGTTAGAAACTATGTACTTAAGAAATAACATAAAACAATTAATTAACAGCTCAATAAACTAGCGATTTTCCCATAAGACGAAATCCAAGGTCTTTTCCCATTCAATCTAAGGACAGATCGATCCTCAAAAAATCCATTCAATTTAACAAAAAAGAAAAGTGTTTTTTCTACAAAGAACTCCAAATAAACAGCAAAGAAAATTCCCGATTTACCAAATCAGCACTGACAATAGAACCTCCAAATCCCTTAACATTCAAGTAAAAGAATAATTCTGATCCAGAACCAAAAAGAACAGTGCATCAACATCTCATAACAGTGCCCAGACTCTTCCTCGCCGGCGGCCAGCACCGCCGCATCTGAGAGGCTCCGACAAGCCCTCGGCTGATGGGAAGTCTCCGCCGTTCATGGAGGGAACCTTCTTTCCATCAAAGGAGAGCGGCGCCCCTATGGCTGCGGTGGACCACAGGGCTAACTTGAGCTCCGATGAATTTGATAGCACAGATTGGGGATGCCAGATATGTCTTGGCCATCCACACATCACAGATCCAACCAGCTGATACAAATTATTTTTCAGCCTCTTTCCCCTCATCACAATCATGACACCTTTCATGATGTTGAGTACACCATTCCTGGAACGACAATTGAAACCAAATTCATTCCTCTCCAGGTACCCCAAGGACACTAGGTTCTTCTTCAAGTCAGGAACATGCTTCATATGAGTAAGAGTTCTCACGACCCCATCAAACATCCTGATCCTAACCGTGCCAACTCCTGCCATCCTGCAAGAATGGTTATCCCCTAATGTCACATTTCCCACATCGATTTTAGTATACTCTGTAAAACAGGACCGATACGGTGTATAATGATGTTAGCAGGCTGAATCAAGTAACCAACTATCTGCTATTCTTTTCTGTGCATCTAAAACGACCAAGAAGTCCTTCTCGACCCCTACATCTTCAACAGTACTGACAGATTCCTTCTTCTTCTTCTCTTCTTGAGGTTTCTTCCAAAAAGGACAATTCCTCTTTATGTGTCCAACGCCATTACACTTGTAACACCTAAACTTGCCTTTGCCTTTCTTTAACTTGGATCTGGATCAGCGCCTGTGTTTGCTGACCTCCTTGCCTCTATCGATTCTCTCTCTCACTGTGAAGCCCTCCTGAGATGCATCTTTCCCTGTCATCTTTCCCTGCTGCTCATTGGATCTCAACACAGATACAATATCTTCATATAGCAGCGTTTCTTTTTCATAAAGCAGTGTAGTAACAAGAGGATTATAAGACATAGGCAATAAACATAACAAGAAAAGAGATTTATCTTCTTCCTCCATCTTAACATCAAGAGTTATCAAATCATTGCATACCCTATCATACTTTTGAATATGAAGAACAATATCCTCACCTTCCTGCATCCGAAGACTATATAATTGTTTCTTCAACATAAGTTTATTGGTTCTTCAACATAAGTTTATTGCACATATTTTTACCCATGTACAAGGAATGCAACTTGGCCCAAAGAACCTTCGGTTTCTTGTCATCTAGGACACTGTACAAAGCCGAATCAGTAAGACACCCTCTGATCGCTGCATATGCCCTCTTCTCTAGAGACAATCAATCCCCTTCTGACATCTCCTCAGGCTTTGATTCCAAAGCAACATCAAGAAAATTCTGCACTAGTAAATCCTCAACACTCACCTTTCATATGAAAAAACTTTTTTTTCATTAAATTTTTCAAACTCAACTTTGTTTTCACTACTCATAGTTGATCAGGCCACAAACAACAATCATAGAGATGAATTAAAAAATACCTAAAGGCAAAATCCTGGTTAAAATCTTCTCCTGCAGCCCCTTCAAAAGTTGACTCCATATTGATCGAATCCCGACTTTCTTCCTGGCTGCAAGATGTTGCTAAATTTGTTCCGCTGAATCATGTTATATGAATTCCATGCCCACATCCATGACGTATTCTTCAAAACCTACGAAACCGCTCAAATTTCATGGAATTCTTTGGTCTTCATTGTTAAAATATAATGGTTGTTAGTTTTAAGTATTTTATTTTATTTTATTTAGTCTGAGTTGGGCTTTTAAATAATGAGCCTATCTTTTATCTTTTGGTGGGATAGCCTTAGATGGATAAGATCATAAGAGGATTATGCTTATATGTAGAAAGAAGAAACAATATTTATATGGTGATGTGCTTAATGAAACGAAATAGATCAAGTTTTCTTCTTAAGAGAAAACCCTTCTTCTATCTTGATTTCTCTTTCCAAAATAATCTAAGTTGGAAATAATCCCAACAAAAATTGGTACAGAGCCTGGCAAAGAAACTCCAACTCTTTTCATCATCCAGCAAAGAAGCAACGTGAGATCACAGGTGGAGAAGAAGACTACCAAGAGCCGTCGCTTTTCTCAACAACCTGTTTGTGGAATTTTCCGTGAGTTTTCTCATCCTCCTTCTCTTCCTAGGATATTTAGGATCTTATGAGAGACAAGCGGTAAAGGAAAAAAAAAAAAAAAAACGATGCCTCTATTCTGGAAAGTTTCCTCTCCATCTCAAGAAACGTGCACCACCTCTTAAGAAGCCTAAGCCTTCTCTTTCAAAGCAACAAAAGGACCTGAGAGCCACCAACCAAAAAAAAAATCTTCACGACCTTTGTCCAAAAAGGGGGTTTGACTTTTCCAAAGAAGTTTTTGTTGGCGTTAGGGAATAGTTGGTGTTAGGGAATAGCTTCCAACGGAAAAGAGGAAGGCCACGATTACGCAGCCGATCAAAGACAGGACGAAAGGGCACGGTCCGTTCAAGAAGCCGTGAAAAAAAAAATTACAAAAAAAACTCATGGCAACCCCAAGCAATATTGGAATAAATATTCATCAACCTTCTATCCCTATTTTTGATGGAGAAAATTATGATTATTGGAGCATCAAGATGAAGACCCTTTTTATTTCACAAGAAGTATGGGATCTAGTTGAGAACAGGTACGAAGACCTGTTCTTTATCCAACAAGCTGTATCTGAGAAAATTTTTCCCAGAATTATTAGAGCCACCAAATCAAAGGAGGCATGGGATATCTTGCAGGAGGAATTTCAAGGCAACATAAAGGTAAGAGCTATCAAACTTCAAACTCTAAGAAGAGAGTTAGATAATTTGAGAATGCAAGAAAATAAAAAATTGAAGGATTACTTCTCCAAAATTATGGAGACTGTTAATCAAATGAAGAGCTATGGTGAAACCATCACCGAGCGAAGAATATGTGAGAAAATCTTGGCTAGTTTATCTCCAAAATTTGATACAATAGTTGCAATTATTGAAGAATCTAAAGATCTTTCTGAATTAAGTGTTCATGAATTAATGGGATCTCTTGAAGCTCATGAGCAAAGATTGTTTAGGCATAAAGAATCATCAATTGAAAGTGCCTTTCAATCTAAACTCAAAGTGGTTGATAAAAATTCTCAAAAAGAATCATCGAGTCATGCTCCAGTCAAAGAGAGTCATTCAGAGGTGAAAACCAGAATAGAGGAAGAGGAAGAAATATGAAAGGAAGAGGTAGAGAAACAAAGAAATAATTTTTCAAAAGGCAATATGATGAGAGCACTCAACAAAGGTGCAATATATGTAAAAGGTCTTCTCATGCTGAAAAAGATTGCTGGTTTAGGGCAAACCCCAATGTTATAATTGCAAAAAGTTTGGACATGTTCAAAAAGATTGCAGATACAAAGCAAGTGAACAAGCACACTTCTCAGAAGAAAATGAAGGTCAGCAAAGCACACTATATGCATGTCAAACTGCAGAAGAGCAAAGTAATAATATGTGGTATCTTGACAGTGGTTGCAGCAATCACATGACAGGAGACAAGTCTATTTTTGTGGACATTGACAGTTCTTCAATTTCACAAGTGAAGATGGGAAATGGTGCAATAGTCCAAGCAAGAGGCAAAGGCACAATTGAAATCAATACCAAGAAAGGAAGAAAATTCATTCATGATGTTTTACTTGTTCCAGATTTGAAGCAAAATCTCTTGAGTGTTGGACAGCTGATTGAGCATGGGCATATGGTACACTTTGAAAATAATGTTTGCAAGTTATATGACAGAGGGATGAAAAAGCAACTTATGGCAAATATCAAGATGGAGAAAAATAGAAGTTTTCCTCTTATTTTGCACTATGCAAAGGATGCTATGGAGGTAAATGATGAGTCATGGTTATGGCACAAAAGGTTTGGGCACTTGAATTTTCAAAGTTTGAGAAGTTTATATCAAAAGAATATGGTGTATGGTCTACCAGCAATACATGACAAGGAAGAACCTTGTGAAGGATGTGCACTTGGAAAACAACATAGAGAGGCATTTCCAAAAGAGCATGTATGGAGAGCCAAAGCACCATTGGAGCTTATTCATACTGACATATGTGGGCCTATGAAAACTCCTTCTCATGCAGGTAACATCTACTTCATTATTTTTATTGATGACTATTCAAGGATGATATGGGTATATTTTATGAGACATAAATCAGAGGCATTTCTTATCTTTAAGAAGTTTAAAAATCTTGTGGAAAGACAAAGTGGGCATTATATCAAAGTGCTGAGAAGTGATAGAGGTGGTGAATACAATTCAAATGAATTTGAGAAATTTTGTGAAGATGATGGTATACAAAGACAATTGACTGTTGGCTATACACCAGAGCAAAATGGTGTTGCAGAAAGAAAGAATCGTACTATTGTTGAGATGTCTAGATCTATGCTCAAAGACAAAGGCCTTCCAAATTCTTATTGGGCAGAAGCAGTAAATACAACAGTTTATCTGATGAATAGATGTCCAACAAAAGCTCTTCAAAATATGACACCATTTGAAGCCTGGTATGGTAGAAAGCCTTCAGTGAAGCATTTCAAAATCTTTGGATGTGTGTGCTATGCACATATTCCAAAGGAAAGGAGACATAAACTTGATGAAGTAAGTGAAAAATGTATCTTTGTTGGATACAGTTCTAAATCAAAAGGTTACAGACTTTTCAGCTTGAAGCAAAATCAAGTGATCATAAGAAGAGATGTTATTTTCAATGAGAAAGTTGCTTGGGATTGGAAGCAAAAGAAAGTTGAAGAAAATATTATTTCTCTAGATGAAGAAATTCATGATGCTCAAAATGAAGAAATGAGGTTGAAGGTTCACCAAACAAACATTTTCAACTTCAAGTTCAAGTCCATCTTCAAGTTCTACTCCTATAAAAATGAGAAGGTTAAGTGATTTTATGCTTCTTGTAATTTCTGCATGATTGAGCCTGAAACTTATGAAAATGCTATGCATGAAGAAGTGTGGAACAAGGCAATGCAGAAGAAATCAATATGATTGAGAAGAACAAAACTTGGGAATTAGTGAAGAAACCAAGTGATAAGGAAGTCATTGGCTTGAAGTGGATCTACAAAACAAAACACAATCCAGATGGCACATTCAAAGACACAAAGCAAGATTAGTAGCAAAGGGATACTCTCAATTACCTGGTATTGATTATCAAGAAACTTTTGCACCTGTTGCTAGACATGATACAATTAGAACTCTTATTTCTATAGCAGCTCATAAAAGTTGGAAACTACATCAACTAGATGTAAAGTCTGCATTCTTGAATGGAGTATTGGAAGAAGAAATTTATGTTGAACAACCTCAAGGCTTCATCATCAAAGGTCAAGAAAACAAGGTATACAAGTTGAAGAAAGCATTATATGGGCTGAAGCAAGCACCCAGAGCATGGTACTCTCAAATTGACACCTACTTCAATGAAAAAGGTTTTCTAAAAAGTCCAAGTGAACCAACACTTTATGTGAAGAAGCAAGGTAATGATATTCTCATTGTCTCTCTTTATGTTGATGATTTAATTATTACTGGTAACAATGAGAATATGATCTTGACTTTCAAAAATGATATGATGAGAAGATATGAAATGAATGATATGGGTTTGCTTCATTATTTTTTGGGAATTGAAATAAGTCAAAGAAAAGATGGTATATTTATCAGTCAAAAGAAGTATGTAGAAGGCATTCTCAAGAAATTCAACATGAAAAATTGCAATAGTGTGGAAACACCTTTTGTGGTAAATGATAAGTTGATGAAAGAAGATGAAAGTGGTGAAGCCAATGCACAATTATACAGAAGCATTATTGGAAGCTTATTATATCTAACAATTACAAGACCAGATATTATGTTTGCATCAAGTTTACTTTCCAGATTTATGCAAAAGCCAAGTAATATTCACTTTGGACAAGCAAAAAGAGTCTTGAGATACATCAAAGGTACTAAAGATTATGGGATCATGTATGAAAGAAACAAGAATGATATGGTGAAATTATTTGGGTTTTGTGATAGTGATTGGGCTGGAAGTATTGATGACATGAAAAGCACATCAGGATATGCATTCTTTTATGGATCAGGTATCATATCTTGGGCATCCAAGAAGCAAGATACAGTGGCATTATCTTCTTCTGAAGCAGAATATGTTTCAACAACTTTGGCAGCACAACAAATAATTTGGTTGAGAAGAATACTTGAAGATATGGGTGAAAAGCAAGAAGAAGCTACTACTCTGCTATGTGACAACAAATCTACTATTTCTATGACAAAGAATCCTATATATCACAGCCGCACCAAGCATATCAAAATCAAGTACCATTTCATTAGAGATGTGGTAGAAAAAAAAAAATTGAAGTCAAGTATGTGAAGACTGAAGACCAAATTGCAGACATCTTCACCAAGGCACTACCCAAGGAGAAATTCATTCACTTTAGAGATCTCATGGGTATCCAAGAAACCATTAAAGGGAGTGTTAAAATATAATGGTTGTTAGTTTTTAATATTTTATTTATTTTATTTAGTCTGAGTTGGGCTTTTAAATAATGAGCCTATCTTTTTATCTTTTGTGGGATAGCCTTAGATGGATAAGATCATAAGAGGATTATGTTTATCCGTAGAAACAAGAAACAATATTTATATGGTGATGTGCTTAATGAAACAAAATAGAGAAAACACTTCTTCTTGAGAGAAAACCGTTATTCTACCTTGATTTCTCTTTTCAAAATAATCCGAGTTGAAAACAATCTCAACATTCACGTGATCTTGGAAGAAAAGTCCTTTACTTTCTTGATTCCCTGAACTTCAAGATTTGACTTATTGACCAAAGCCCCCTCAAAGATTCTTCCCGGAGAAGCTGTGGATCTTCACGTCCACTTTTTGACATCCGTGCATTGAAATCCCTTCACGTGAGGCTTCTTGTCACGGAAACACCCACGGAAACGGCCGTTCTCCTTTCACGCATGGACTTTTCTCACCGTCCGAGACTAAGAACGAGCGAGCCTGCTTCTCCAACGGAATCATGCGTCCGTGAGACTTCTTCCTACGAAGACATGTGAGGCGTCTTTCTTCCTTCGTTTTTTTTCTTTGCTGGACCATGGAGCCCAAACAAACAAAATCAAATACTAAACTTTTTCGCATTAGTTCGTAACTAACTTTCAAACAAATTTTTTAAAATATTAAAATTAATTCAGAAAATCTGAACTCAATCTTCATAAACTCAGTTCCATAACCTACCTACAATTAGGTTATTAAACATTCTCTCAAAAAACTCCATTCTAAGCCATATAAGAAAGCACTCAAATTTGGTCCCATATATATCCATGACTCACATGTTCTCCATTCTTGAGTCAAAAGCCGACTCAAATGATTTAGAAACCTAAGAACTTATGTAGGCTAACCTCTCAAACCTGTGTGACTTTCCTATACTTTGGATGTGCCACACATGAGCTTACAAGAGGGCTTGATATCCATTTTGTCTCCTTCTTTTTCTCATATACTTTTTACGTTCTCCTCTCCTCCTTACGCTTTTGAGTGAAGCGGACGGTGGATATTAAAGCATTCTTGCACTTGGGATCGATCAGAACATTACCCTATGTCGACAATCGGCCAAGAACTTCGCAATAGGTGAAAAATAATCCCATCATTTATAGTATTTTATTTATATTGATTAAAATTATTTTTTTTTATATATATATATATATGAAAACATAATAGGTCATATCCATATTAGGTTTGACATTAAATCAGGCATCATATCATATCAAAATATGGCCATTTACGGCTATATATGTTCATTTACGATTTATGAACCTTAAGTTAAATTGTAATAATATATTAGCTTTTTTAATGTATATTTGTATGTTTCTTTTTTCCATTGTTGAGTAAAACATTGGGCTCGTGTCGCTCTGATTTGTCCTGTTACGAAATAGGGGCTGAAACAGCCCCTGTTTCCCTATTTCTCCTGTGGCTGGGACGGAGCTGCTCATGAGAAACACGGCGTGCTCCTCCTTCCGAGACCCCGACCGGAGGTGACGTACACCCAAAACCATAAATGGGTTGTCTTTCGGAAAGGGTCTATAAGAAGGGAAGATGAGCTCCTGGTTATGCAGAGAGACAGAGAAGAATATAGTTTCTTCTCTACCGCCCATTGCCTTCTCCCTCTCCGGCACTGCGGCCCAGGGTGTGGGCATCTCCGGGGACTATTGTAGCCCCCCGATGACCGACGATCCTCGCCGGAGGCACCCACTGCACCGCCGTGAGTCAGGTGAGTCCGTCTCCCCTGTTCCACGGCTACAGACTGATACCAATAGTGGTATTAGAGCCTCGTCGGCCGTCACCACGTTTTGGGCGTTGGCCGGCGAGGGGGAAGGGGCGAAGGAGCAGGCAGCGGCGGTCGCACGCCGCCGCCTACCCCTCTGCTGCGGCCACGGCAGCCGCAGTCAAAAAAAAAATTTGTCGATGGCCGTTCAGGGCCATCGGACCCCAGAACGGCCACCGGCGTCGTCTCCTCGACGCCGGGGTCCCCCCTCCCTTCCCCGGTGGCCGAAGGGCCGGGGAAGCTGAGTCCGCCGCCACGAAGGGCGGTGGGTCTCTGTGCGTCCATGGGACGCAGGGCCGCCGGAACTCCTTCGGAGGCCGGCGGTCCTTCCGTCCCCGTCGAAGCTCCGTCCCGGCCGTCGAAGGGCCGGGACGGCCCTGCCTCGCGGGTGCGCGCAGCGCGCATGGTTGTATTCGAGAATTTACGGTGGCATCACCCGTTAATTCAATAACTAATCAGGGGCAATTCCATCTTTTCGTGCCACGTTTAATTAAAAAAAATCAGGGAAATTTACTGTGACGTGCCAGCTTACGTGGCTGCGGGCCCCGCCGATGTGGCAGTCCACGTGTCGGGCCCAGCTGACGTCAATGCCTACATGGCATTTAAATTGCTTTTTCAGATTTTCTTGGTATTTTAAAATTATCAAAAATCTAAAAAAAATTAGAAAAAATTACAGAAAGATGCAGAAAAATCACAAAAAATTATAGAAAAATCAGAAAAATTCATAGAATAGCATAGAAAATTTATTGGAAATTTTCTTGATGTGGCATGGGGGTTTATGCTCTGTGCATGAATATTTTTGTTGCAATTCTGTCTGATTTTTTTTGTGAATTTTTTTTTGATTGCATAATTATTTATTCTTAGTGTATAAATATGATTTATGCATTTTTTTCTGCATCTTATTGTTGTTGACATAATTATTTATGCTTAGTGCATAAGGGGCATTTATATAAATTGTTATGTATTTTCTACAAGCATGTTTATTTATGCTTGGTGCATAAATAATATATATATTGATTTATGTCTTTAGTTGACATGAAATATATGCTAGATGTAGCAAATGCGGATTTGTTCCGATGCCATTTTTGTAGACAACATAGATATGTTCTAGGAAAAATTATTGGATTCAGTGTTCTATCTTATTAAATGAGTGATGATTATGAGCTTAGCGAAATTTTTGATCTCATTTATAAGTAAGATTATTTGAAATCTGAATATTTTTCAAACAGAGATATACACTGATTATGTGCCTGATATCCATATTTTGCTTGACCAAATGTAGTGATGGCCTCCCGATCTGGTGTAGCTGGCCTCGATAGAGGCAAAAAATTGGAAGGACAAAATTATAATGTGTGGCACCAAAAGATCCAATATCTACTCAATGAGCAAGAAGTCTTGGAAACCCTGACACACAGTATGACACCACCAGAACCTGGTACCTCTGAGCAGAACCATCAGGATCACGAAGTCTATGAAAAATGGGTAAAGAAGGATCGTTGTGCACGCTTCACTATGTTAAGCTATATGCACAATGACCTGATTGGAGATTTTGAGGGATTTCAACTGCCCAGGATATGTGGAACCAGCTCAAGATTTGGTTTGGTCAGACCTCAGCAACAAGGCTGCGGGCTTTGAACCTCAAATTTATGCAACATGTCAAAGATCCTAATCATTCAATGTCTGAACATCTCTGTGATGAGCGGCATGATTAGGGATCTGAGAGAGGCTGGAGTTGATTTCACTGAGGAGTAGAAGGTCCTTGCAGTGATTCGTTCGCTGCCTGACCCTCAGTGGAGTCAGATGAAGCTCTTGATGACTCATAGTGAGCACATCAAGACTTTTGAGGACATATCTCATCATCTCGAGCTGGAGGCTGAGCGCATAGAGACTTCCCACTCCTCTACCTATGTGGCTCACTCTGGAGCTTCGCTTTCCAGAGGAAGAAGGAGTAAATCCAGTGACAAGAAAGGTTCACAGAGTTTCAAGGAAAAGAAGGTAGCCAAACCTAAGAAAGGCCAACCAAAGGGTAAGAAGAATGTGGCAAAGATCAAATGCTACAACTGTGGTATGAAAGGCCACTTTGCTCATGAATGCACAGAACCAAAGAAGGTATATTCCACATTAACCTCTCTCTATGTTTGTTCTTATGCATTAGTTGCTGACACTCTCCCTGATTGGATCGTAGACACGGGAGCGAACAAACACATAGTTCGAGATCGAGCTGGTTTTATGGATTTTCACGGATTTCTGCAGGCACCCAATATGTTGTTCTTGGGAATGGCCTGCATGAGCAGGTGTTGGGTGTAGGAGCATATCACATTAGGTTGCGAGGAGGACATGTATTTCTCCTACATGATGTTTTGTACGTCCCAACTATTTGGTGTAATCTGTGCTCTGTACTTGCCCTGTTAGCTCTTGGCTATACCTTTTGTTTTTCTGGTGATCGTATGTCTGTGTATCTGAATGGTGTGTTATTCTTTTGTGCTATTTATCATATGGGTTTTTCAGACTTGATGTGGAAATATCTGAATCTTACTCTTCATATACTTGTGCTTCTTTTCCTGCATGTGATAATTCTTCACTATGGCATGCCAGACTTGGTCATGTGGGCCAAGATAGGATGGCACGGATGGCTAGAGAAGGGCTATTGGGCCCCCTCAGCAAAATAAGCCTCCCTGTGTGTGAGTCTTGTTTGGCAGGAAAGGCATCAAGAAAGCCTTTTGATAAGGCTTCTAGGGCCTCTCAGCCATTAGAGCTAGTACACTCAGATATTTGTGGACCTATGAGTGTCAGAGCACGCCATGGCACATCTTATTTCCTCACGTTCATCGATGATTATTCACGATTTGGGTATGTGTACCTAATCTCCCACCGCTATGAAGTGCTGATTGTTTCCGCCGCTTCTTAGCTGAGGTGGAAAATCATAAGGAGAAGACTTTGAAGTCTCTATGGACTGATAGAGGTCACGAATATTTATCTGATCAATTTCAGAGGCTTTGTGAGGAGAAAGGGATACGCAGGCAGCTCACCATTCCTAGGACGCCGCAGCAAAATGGTGTTGTAGAGCATTGAAATAGGACTTTACTAGATATGGTTAGGTCAATGATGGTGCAGGCAAATCTTTCGATTAGTTTCTGGGATGATGCACTTTTGACTGCTGCCTACATCCTTAACCGCATACCCAGTAAATCGGTATCCTCCACACCATATGAGTTATGGTATGGTGCGAGACCTTATGTAGATCATATGCGCCCGTGGGGTTCAGCAGGATATGTTCACAACACCTCTCATAAGTTGAGAAAGCTAGGTCCTAAGGCTAGCAAAAATGTGTTCATTATGTACCCTCAAAATTCTAAGGGTTACGTGATGTATGGTGAACATCCTGATGGAGGACTGACTGAAATAGAGTCCAGAGATGTGGAATTCATAGAGAATAAATTTTCAAGCATTGGTGAGATCAAGAAGGACCTAACCCTGTATGAGTTACAGGAGGACCTTCCTACTATCTCTAGCGAGGGAGGGGCATTACGGCCTGTTCCAGATATCGCAACAGATAGTGGGAGCACACAGGCTGGGCCCAGTGGGAGTGCCGCACCAGACAGTGGGAGCGCACAGGCTGAGCCCAGTGGAAGCTCACCCATGAGGGTTAATGTACCTTCAGGGATTAGCTCTCAAAGTCTAGATCCATTGTTACGGAGAAGTACATGTGGAATAGTTTCACGGCGATACTTTGAGGTCGAAGGGAATGTGTTTCTTTATGCCTGTTGGATCCAGATGAGCCAATCTCTGTTCATGAGGCACTTGATTCATCAGTTCGTAAAGAGTGGCTAGCTGCTATGGAAGATGAGATGGAGTCTATGGATAGGAACCATGTGTGGGACCTGGTAGACTTACTTAGCCTGGGCGCAAATCTATAGGAAATAAGTGGGTCCTAAAGATAAAGCGCAAGGCTGATGGGTCAATCGACAAGTACAAGGCTCGACTTGTGGCGAAGGGCTATACCCAGATGGAGGGTGTGGACTATGAGGAGACATTTTCTCCTGTGGTGAGATTTGCCTCCATTCGCCTGATCCTAGCTATAGTGGCTCATTTAGATTTGGAGCTACATCAGATGGATGTCAAGACAGCGTTTCTTAATGGAAGCCTGGATGAAGAAATCTACATGGATAAACCTTTGGGTTTTGTGGCTAAAGGAAAGGAGGGCAAAGTGTGCCGCCTTAAAAGATCCATATATGGTCTCAAGCAATCATCCAGACAGTGGTACTTCAAATTTCATGAAGCCATTACATCGATTGCTTAACCATGATTGAAGAGGGCCACTGTGAATACATTAAGAAATCAGACGATGGGATTCTGTTTTTAGCGCTGTATGGATGATATCCTAATAGCTGGGAGTTCTATAGGGGTGATCAATGCCACTAAGGAGTGGCTGTCCTCTGTTTTTGAGATGAAGGATATGGGTGAGGCGAATTTTGTGCTAGGAGTGAGGATCCTAAGGAATCGTGCTAAGAAGTTTCTTGGTTTGTCTCAAGAAACTTATATTCAAAAAATCTTGGAACGATTCCGAATGCACTATTCAAAACCCGTTGATTCCCCAATAGAGAAGGCATGCACCTTAAGTATTGACTAGTGCCCTAGAATGAATGAGGAGAGAGAGAAGATGAGCAGGATTCCCTATACGAGTGCTGTGGGAAGTTTGATGTACGCTATGTTGTGTACACGTCCTAACATTAGCTTTGCGGTAGGCTTGGTCAGTCGGTACCAAAGCAACCCAGGGCTTGCTCATTGGGAAGCAGTAAAGAGGATTCTTCGCTACCTTCATGGTACTGCTAATCTCGCCCTATGTTATCAAGGAGGGGATTTGAGATTATAGGGTTTTTGTGACTCTGATTGGGCTGGTGATAGAGATGAGCGTAAATCCACTTCAGGATATGTGTTCATCTTTGGAGGTGGAGCTGTCTCTTGGTGCAGTAAGAAATAGAACTGCATAGCCCTGTCCACCATGGAAGCCGAATACATTGCTTGTTCGGCTGCTGTCCAGGAGGCCGTGTGGCTGAGGAGGTTCTTGAGACGACTTGAGATATCAGCCAGTGCTCATGAGACTATTCAGATATGTTCCGATAGCATGGCAGCATTGCAATATGCTAAAGATTCCAAGTATCATGGAAGGTCTAAGCATATTGACATTAGATATCACTTCATTCGAGATATGGTCAAGCAAGGAGAGGTTACCCTTAGACATATCTCTACTAGCAGGATGTTGGCTGATCCATTGACTAAGCCTATTGCTAGAGATGTCTTCCAGAATCATATGAGGAGTTTGGGTCGGCATTGTATCTGACAGACAGGGATTGTATGGATATTGTAGAATGTGTGTTATTTATGTTGAAATGAAATGCTTATTTTCATTATTATCATAATGAGTTCATATTGGCAGGCACATATGTGTATAAATGTCACAGGCTTTGATCACTCAGAGGGGTGATCAACCTGACACTTTTGTAGTGGGCAGGATGAGACTAAAGTAGCCATGATAGATGCTTGAGTGAATGCATGGGTTGCATATGATACTGTATGAGTTACAGACTGCATGAGTTACAGATTGCATAAGTTGCGAAATGGGCTACATAAATTATTATAATAAGTCACCTCAGTTTGGACTGAGATGAGACTCAAAGAGTCGAGTACGGAGTATCTACATGTATGTCCACAGATCCGTGCTAAAGCCTGTTGTAGCCGAACTGGGAGCATGTGTGCTCGAGTCCAGGCATCACAGTCAGGCAACTTTGTGATGCCTGGACTTGTGTTCGTATGGTGTTTGAGTATGACATAGCCCATTGAGTGGGAGCTTCACCGTAACATGCATTATGTTGCATGTGCTAAAGTCGACCCAGTAGGGGTAACGAGATACTCCCTCTCTGTTACCGTGTGAGCCCTACAACTTTGTAGTGTCCTTGGACTTGAGCCTATATCATGAAGTTGGAGTTCAGGATGACTTTCTTAGCCTTATCCTCCATGGTCATGAAATTAATACGGCCACATGAGATAATCCTAGGAAGTCAACTGGACAAAGATGGATTGGTATGAGCGTTCAAGGAAGATTATTTGCGACCGCATCTTATCTGTTGTGATCCATAGCCCGGACAATCATGTGCATGAGTCGCATATGATTATGGACACAGATACTTGACTTAGTGTTTTTTCAAGTACTACTCAGGTTAAATGCTTGAGGGATTGAGAGTACTTGATTATGGTGTGTCGGATTTTCTGGGATACGGACGAGATTGGATTGCATCGATTAATGTACTGCATTAGTTATTCATTAACTAAGTGCAGCATTTTCACTGTGTCACTGTGTGTGAATTTCGTCAGGTCGCACGCCCCACTGCACTGCAAGAGGAGAGAGGTCAGATGTCATTAAATGTAAGGTCCTGTGTGGACGAGTGAGAGATTGTTACGAAACAGGGGTTGAAACTGTTTCAGCCCCTGTTCCCCTATTTCTTCTGCGGCTGGGACGGAGCCGCCCACGAGGAACACGGCGTGCTCCACCTTCCGAGACCCCGACCGGAGGTGACGTCCACCCAAAACCTTAAATGGGTTGTCTTCCGGAAAGGGTCTATAAGAAGGGGAGAAGTGCCCAGTTATGCAGAGAGACAGAGAAGAATACCAGTTTTTTCTCTACCGCCCATTGCCTTCTCCCTCTCCGGCACCACGGCCCAGGGTGTGGGCATCTCCGGAGACTCTTGTAGCCCCTCCGACGACCGACGATCCTCGCCAAAGGCACTCGCTGCGCCGCCGTGAGTCAGGTAGTCCGTCTTCCCTATTCCATGGCTACAGACTGATACCAACATGTTCAATCAAGATTGCAAGCGGAATGGTATATACAGACAGTAAAGGAAACTCTTTCACTTCTGCCATTGTTAATTTATTTCGGAGTTTTTATGGCTTGTCTGCTTGCATGACGTGCTGGGATGATGCCAGAGCAACCCCCCAACGATCCAAGGTTGCAATGTTATTTTGTTACCTTTTTTATCTTTTTCGGAGGCAAAGTTCTCTCATTCATCATTCGTGGGACGGCTTCGTAAGTATCCTATGTGAGGGAAACCGAGGTCTGCCTCTCAGATTAATCATCATTTTATATCGAGTTCCTATGAATTGAAAAATCTATTACGATCCCTCAATTGTTTTATATTTAACTTTTGGCACTATGGATATTTAAGAATGACTCAGCTAATTGACCATTTTACTTGTTGGAAACTGAGGTCTGCCCCTTTAGATTGACCACCAGCATTTCATTTCTGGTTCTTCTTGCGTAAAATTTTTATTCTCATACTTGATTATTTTATATCTATTTATTGGATCTATTGATAGAATATATAATTATCAACACTACATAGGACGACGATCCAACTGAGGAACTGCGCCATTGATTTAATAATCCAATCAAGGACCAATGATTGAACTGCACAAATAATTAAAATATAATTAAAATTAAAAATATGATATAATGATACATAAAAATAATTTCTTATAAAATTTAACTAATTAAAATTTCATATTTAAAATTAAATTATTTAAAGTATAATAAAATATAATATGCATAATAATACTTGAAATTAATCTTTAATTTCTAAATTATTTAAATATTTTCTCCTTATGTCCTAAGCATTCTATATTTTGCCATCCAAATAGCTCTATCAATCATAGTTATTAGATTCAAACAAGATTAGTTAATCAAATCAGTTAATCGATAGATTAGAATCCCGATCAATCTGATTTTTTTATTGCATCAATTATATAATTGATCCAATCAAAATCGATTGAATCAATTGATTTTTTTATTGTTTGAGTGACCCAATGTAATACGTAAAATCTAACCAATTTTTATTTCTTTTAAAATAAATTTTTAACCAATATAATTTAAATATTAGTATCATCTTTTAGGCTCTTTGTTTTTCTTCTTTAACAAATCTAGTTTTCTCTCTCTTTCTTTCTCTTTAATAGATATGAAATATTTCAAGTGCTACTTTTTAGTAATTTAAGACTATCTCAAGTATTAATGTGGATAGATGTTCTCGGATTCAGCTATTATATTTTTTAAAAATCAAACTTTAATTTAATTCATTCAAGATCATCATTCAGTGTCTTCATATTTTCACCCAATGCTCTTATATCTTTAGAGTTTTTATTATTTACTGCATCATCCACAAACAGCCATCCATGTATAACAAAAAGCATGACAGAATCTATTTATGTTCTAATATTATATATAGTTCAGATAACTTAATTTTAAATATTTAAATTATTTTATTTTTATCATCTTTTAGTTAGGTCATTAAATTATTGATGTAATCCCTCCATGTCCCGTTGGTTTCTGATAATTGTGCCACCAATAGATCAGACAAATGGATGTAAACTAATCAAGGAGGAAAACAAAAAATGAAATGCTGGTGGTTAATCCAAAGGGCAGACCACAGTTTGTGGCAAATAAAATAGTAAGTTGTCGGGCCATTCTTTAACGGAAGTAGTGCCAAAAATAAAATATAAATTAATTGAAGGTTCATAATAAAATTTTTAATTAATAGGAATATGATAAAAAGTGAAGATTAATCCGAGAGGCTCACCACACCTCAGATTCCCCAAAACAAACCAAACAAGATCTTGAGAGAACTCTGCCCAAAAAAGTGTGGCAAAATATCACATGGCAGCTCAGCTGTTTGGCCTCATCCCATTGTCCCATGCAAGCACGCAAACCAAGGAAAAATCCAGAACAAATTAAGAATGGCGAGAGTGGAAGAGCATTCCCGCCTTTCTTTGTATGATGCTATGCCGCTTAATATCTTGCATGAACAAATCACAATTGAACACGCATCCGAATATTTTACTCAGCAAGAGAAAAGGATGCATAAAATAAATTTAAATTTGATAGAAAAAAATTAAGAGAATTATATATAATTTTATGTATATATATATATATATATATATATATATATATATATATATATATATATGCAATCTAAGATGTGGTTTAAATAGGAGTACAAGATAACTAAACATAGAAAAGTATATCTTATGAATATTTATATGCATAAATGAAGAAATATTCAAGGCAAAAAATCTGCATATAATTTGTATATTAACATTCCCTCAAGCTAAAAGTGGTGAAGAAGGCACCATTTGAAGTTTGCTAATAAGAACACAAAAGCGTTAGGATGAGTGAGCTTTAGTAAAGATGTCGGCAATTTGTTCAAGAGAGGAGATGGAAATTAGCTTGATTGTGCCTTGAACAACATGATGGTGCACAAAATGACATCATTTTCAATGTGTTTAGTGCTTTCATGAAAGACATCATTATGAGCAATTTAAGTAGCATTACGATTATCACAATGCAATATAGTAGGAGATGAGTGCTCAACATCCATATCATTAAGATGTCTTCATAGCCATATTAGTTCAGAAGTAGTGTCAGCAAGAGCTCTGTAGTCAGCTTCAGTACTAGACCTAGATACAACAATTTGCTTTTTACTACGTCAAGAGATAAGAGATCACCAAGGAAAACAGTAGCCAGTGGTGGATTGACGATCAGTGAGATCTCCAGCTCAATTAGCATCAGAGTAAGCTATCAATTTTAGTAAAGTTGAATGAGAAAAGTGAGGACCATGAAATAAAATATCCTTGACATATCGAAGAATACGAAGTACATCTGCAAAGTGAGTGGTATGAAGAGTAGACATGAACTGACTGATTATATGAACATCATAAAAGATATATGGATGAGTAATAATAAGATACACAAGACTACTAACCAGCTGTCTATAAAGAGTGCCATCAATGAGAAGAGAACCATCAGTGGCAAAAAAGTGAGCATTGGCTTCAATTGAAGTATTAGCAATTTTCTCATCTATGATTCCAGCATGAGAAATAACATCTATAGCATATTTAACTTAGGAGAAATAATATCCAGTAAAATTAGACGAGACTTCAAGACCAAAAAATTAACTCAAATATCTCGGATCCTTCATCTTAAACTTCCTGCTTAGAATAACTTAAGATCATTGACGCCTTGCAAGTCACCACCCGTGATGATCATATCATCAACATAAAGAAGAAACAAATGTATCCTTTATTGGTCTGCTAAATGAACAAAGCATGATCATAATGACCAAATTGAAAACCAATTTGTTTAACAGTGGAACTAAATTTTGTAAATCAGGCTCAAGGAACTTGTTTTAAGCCATAAAAGTGTTTTTCAAAGTCGATAAATTGTATTAAGAGGATGGTCATAACTAGGAGGGGTTGCATATAGACTTCATAAAGATCACCATTAAAAAAAGCATTCTTCATATCCATTTGAATTAATTACCATTGTTTGATGGCAGCAATGGATAGAAGACTATGGACAGAAGTGATATGAGCCACAGGAGTAAAAATATCTTATTTCTATTTAAAACCTTTAGCCACAAGTCTTGGCTTGTAACGTTCTACTAAACCATCTGTTCAAATCTTAATTTTATAGACCCATTTGCAACCAATGATAGATTTCTCAAGTGGCAATTCCACCATATCAAATGTATGAGTACTTGTAAGAGCTTGAAGTTCTTCCGCCATAGTTTTCTGGCAGAGAGGGTTAGTGCCTCATGATAAGTTTTAGGTTCATATAAAGAAATAATGATGGAATGGCAATGATAATCATGGAGAGTGACAGGAGGTTGCCTTACACAAGTACTACGACGAGGAGGGGATGGAACAAGTGATGAACTAGATGAGGAGGGATCAGCATATATAGAAGGACTAGGATCTTGAGGTGATGGCGAATCATCTGAAGAAGGTGTATATGAGCCAATATTGTCTGAGCTTAATGAACCTGCAGAAGAATCATCAGAAAAGATAATAGAGGGATCGATTAGAAAAGAAGACAGAACAGTCAAACTCTTAAAGGAAGAAAGACTAGAGAACATTTTATATTCCCAAAATGTAACATGACTAGAAATACAAAGTTGCTGAGAAAGATGATCCCAAAAATGATAGCCCTTATGCTCAATACCATATCCTAAAAAGCAACATAATCGAGCTCTAGGTTCAAATTTTGTGTGTTCATGAGGTTGGAGAAGAATAAAACATGCATTGCTAAAGATATGAAGAGACTAATAATTAGGTGTATGACAATATAAACCTTCATAAGGAGAAACATCACCAATGATATAAGTGAAAACTTGGTTGATGGTGTAAATAGCAATAAGTGAAGCTTTCCTCCAAAAAGATTCGGGACATGAGGAAGAGATAAGAAGGGCTCTAACAGTATCTAGGATATGTCGATGTTTGCATTCTACTCTGCCATTTTGTTGAGATGTGCTTGGACAAGATCAATGTACAATAGTGCCATTTTGAGATAAAAATTAAGATAAGACAAAGTCTTTATTTTCATAGCATTATTTGTGCGAAGGATTTAATAGGACAAGAATTAAGTTTTTACCATAGAGGCAAACCGAATATAAACCTGAGACAATTCAGACCTGTGTCAAAAGACAAATCCATGTATAACAAGAAAAAAATCCATAAAAATCATAAAATAACGAGAACCACCCATAGTGGGATGAGGAGTGAGTCCCCAAATGTCAGAATAAATTAAATCAAAAGAGGCAACGAAAGTAGTATCACTGAAACAGAAAGGCAAAGCATGATGTTTGGATAGTTGACAAGAAATACAAACAAATTGTTCATTATTAACATCTCCTAAACAACCATTGGAAATTAAAGAGTGAAACCTAAAATGAGAAACATGGCCTAAATGAGAATGCCAAATAGTAGAAGAAACACTAGTAGCTGCAAGACTAGATGATAGATGGAGAGATTCAAGCTCATACAATCGGCCCACTTTATGCCTGGTCCCAAGGATTACCTTCGTTCGTGGATCCTGCACAATACAACCAGTACTCAAAAAGCACAAGCCAACACCATGTTCACATAATTGACCAATAGAAATAAGATTTAGGGATAGTTTAGGAACAAAGAATGTATCAATTAAAGAGAAATTGGATGTAAAAATAGTACTTATATTCTTAACAGATAAAGCAAAACTATCATTACTATGAATAATAGGCGGAATAGTAGGAACAGACATAGAAGAAAATAAAGAAGAATCAAATGTCATATGATTACAACAAGCAAAATCAAAAAACCAAGAGGAAGGTGTGCCTGTAGTAACAGAGAGAATGGATGAAGAAGACACATCAGAGGAAGATTGCAACTGTTGGATAATAGTCTGAATATCCTAAAGTATGAATTTTGAAGAGGTAGTATCAGAAAGTCCCTCAACAGTAGCAGCAATGGCAGTAAAAAGTTGGATCTAGAAGTGCTCAAATAGGAATGAGTAGTATTGCTAGACCCATAAGTTTGTTGATTCTGAGGTCGTTTACAATGATTAGCTTTCACATGATCAGGTTTTTTTTGCAATAATTACAAGTAATAGTGCAAGAAAAACCCATAGGAGTAGCCAAAGCAACATGAAACTAAGAAACATGTACAGAAAAATAGCTTGAAGGTGTGGTAAGGATGGCATCAGTAGATGGCAAAGAGTGTTCTGCATGAAGTGTTTTAAGATGAGTTTCTTCAAGAAGTAATTCTCGAATGATAATATCCAATTTAGGTAAGCAGCTATGATGAAGAAGTAAAGCATTAATAGACTCAATTCTGAACGAAGAGTCATAAGAAGATGCCAAACACATTGTCAATCTCAAAGGTCCAAGTAAAGATTAGTAGAGGCAGAATCAAGCAATTTAGGATCACAGATGGCTAATTGATCCCATATTGTCTGAAGTTTAGAAACATAACCATGAATGGTCTGATATGATTGTTGCTGGAGCCGATAAAGGCAACGATAAAGTTGAAATTGATGAACATTATCAAAAACATAATAACGGTTCTTAAGAAAGAGCCAGACCTCATGTGCAGTACTAAAATGATGAAACTCACCCTTAATGCTAGGTAGGCAAGTATTGTGAAACCATGTTAAGATCTAATAGTTTTTTCCATTCCATTGATACTGTCTTTAAATAAATTTAGAGTCATCTTCATTACCTTCTTTGATAGGTGCAAGAACCTCACCAGTAACATAATGCCAAAGAAGACAACCTTTCAGAAAACTATACATTTCTTGTGCCCATAAATTATAATTTCTTTCATAAAAAATAAAATAATTGGTTATAAAATTAAGAGAGCAGTAGGTTGTAAAAAATCAAAATAGCCATTAGTGTTCAAAAATAGACAGACCGAAGAAAAAAATAGCAAACTATACCAGAAAGGTAATAATAGAGACAAAATTTAGAACAAAAGCCAACAAATTTTCAGAGATGGCTATGATACTATGATAGAAGAAATTGAAAGAATTTCATATATAATTTTTGTATATATATACAACCTAAGATGTGGTTTAAATAGGAGTATAAGGTAACTAAACATAGAAAGAGTATATCTTATGAATATTTATATGCATAAATGAAGGAATATTCAAGGCATAAAATATGTCTATACATAAATGAAAGAATAATCAAGGCATAAAATCTGCCTATAATTTATATATTAACAAAACTAATATAAAATATAAAAATTAAAAATATTATTTATTAAAATCTTTCGATATGAATTTTCTCACTCAAATATTGGAAGATAGCTTTAAAATTGCAAAAAATAATAATTCATAAAATTATTTTTAACATTATTATAGTAGGTCAAACTAATTGTCAGAGTCAACACTCTTTCAATTCTTACAAATCAAAATTAATAAAATTTTATAAATATCCAATGTTTTGAAAATCGGATCGGACAACGAACCGGCTTAACGTTTGGGTCATAAGTCAATAATCAGTTCGACCGGATGAACTGGTTTGATCAGACCGGATAATATTATAATTAATTTTAATTTAATAATATAAAATAATAAAATATAAATATAATTCAAATGAAAAAAATTAAATAAAAATTGGATTGGACTGATTTGAAACTTGATTGATTCAATGGGTTTTTTTGGTTTTCACTGGGTCATATAAAAGTCAACTTTAATGATAAAATCGGACCGAATGATTTCCTTTTGGAACGGTTAGACTGGCCGATCCGATCTGATCCAACTTTTAAAACACTTTAAATATCTAAGTGGTTGAGGCGTATCTTACATGAAATCCAAGGAACTAGCTGGATTCAGCTGTCAGTCCGAGGATCAGGTGTGCAGGGTGTTTGCCAAAGCAACTCAAGAACCATGCAGGTTAGGTTCTGATCGTGATGATAATTATCCTTGAGACTTATTTCCATTCCTTTTTCTCTTTAGTTGAACTATTTTGCACCAGACATGAATAACTCTAGGGTTGAGGTTTTCTTTGACCACGTAAAAGGCATAAAGGTACATGGCGATGTCGTTTTTCGATCTCTTTAGTAGAAAGCTGCGAGAAGCAACGATCAACAGTAATGTAAAAACTAAAAAGGTAAACAGAATAAAACGGTGCGTTATTTTAGGAACAAAGTAATACTCGTCCCTTTCGCGTGGAATGCACGTCCGATGCTGAAAGACTGGAACATTTTGGAGGAGGTAAAATGGCAGACACCATTCACTCCGAAGGAATCTATCTGGGGATGGGTGCAATAGTAGCGTTGGAGAGAAAAATGTGCGATATTTTCATCTGATTCTTGGACCTAAATGCATGCATGGAAGGCAACAAATCTCCCACAAATGCATCAGCTTCAAACACGTTCAAGGACCACACATGACGTTTTTCACAGATATCGAGTTCTTGATATAGTTTGAAATGTGATGTGGCTGGTGTAGCTACGTGCAGCCGCAGAGGCAATCCCGACAAAATCAAAGCATTTTTGCACCCCGACAATTTCTAGCCGGCCCATCTCGGCCCCGGCAACTCCAGGCCCGTCGAGTCGGCCCCGGTCATTCTTGGCCGGCCCCTCTCAGCCCCGGCATCTTCGGGCCCGCCGAGTCAGCCCAGGCCATCCCTGGCCGGCCCCTCTGGCCCCGGCATCTCCAAGCCCGCCGAGTCGGCCCCGACCATTCCTGGCCGGCCCCTCTCGTTCCCGGCGTCTCCAAGTCCACCGAGTCGGCCCAGGCCATCCCTGGCTGGCCCCTCTCGGCCCGGCGTCTCCGAGCCCATCGAGTCGGCCCCGGCCATTCCTGGCCGGCCCCTCTTGGCCCCAGCATCTCCGAGCCCGCCAAGTCGGCCCCGGCCATTCCTGGGCCCCTCTAGGCCCCGGCATCTCCAAGCCCACCGAGTCGCCCAGGCCATCCCTGGCCGGCCCTCTCAGCCCCGGCATCTCCGAGCCCACCGAGTCGGCCCCGACCATTCCTAGCCGGCCCCTCTCAGCCCCGGCGTCTCCGAGCCCGCCGAGTCAGCCCAGGCCATTCCTGGCCGGCCCCTCTCGGCCCCGGCGTCTCCAAGCCCGCCGAGTCGGCCCATGACATCCCTGGCCGGCCCCTCTCGGCCATGGCATCTCCAAGCTCGCCGAGTCAGCTCCGGCCATTCCTGGCCGGCCCCTCTCGGCCCCAGCGTCCCCAAGCCCACCGAGTCGGCCCAGGCCATCCCTAGCCGGCCCCGACGTCCTCGAGCCCACCGAGTCGGCCCCGGCCGTTCCTGGCCGGCCCCTCTCGGCCTCGGCGTCTCCGAGCCCACCGAGTCAGCCCAGGTCATCCTGGCCGGCCCCTCTCGGCCCTGGCGTCTCCAGGCCCGCCGAGTAGGCCCCAATCATTCCTGGCCGGTCCCTCTCGGCCCCAGCATCTCCGGGCCCGCTGAGTCGGCTCAGGCCATCCCTGGCCAGCCCCTCTCAGCCTCGGCATCTCCGAGCCCACCGAGTCGGCCCCGGCCATTCCTGGCTGGTCCCTCTCGGCCCGGCATCTCCGGGCCCACCGAGTCAGCCCAGGCCATCCCTGGCCGGCCCCTCTCGGCCTCGGCATCTTCGAGCCCGCTGAGTCGGCCCCGGCCATTCCTGGCCGGCCCCTCTCAGCCCCGGCATCTCCGAGCCCGCCGAGTCGGCCCTGGCCATTCCTGGTCGGCCCTGGCGTCTCCAAGCTCGTCGAGTCGGCCCCGGCCATCCTTGGCTGGCCCCTCTCGGCCTCGGCATCTCCGAGCCCGCCGAGTCGGCCCCAGCCATCCCTGGCTGGCCCCGCCCCGGCACTTCCTGGTCGAGGAGGTCGGGCCTCGACCGCCCCTGGTCAATCAGGCTCAGCCTCGGCTCCCTCGGGAAGGTCGATATGTTCCAGTTCTCTCCAGATTGGCCCCAGCAATTCAGGGAGCCACCTCTGACTTGCGCCGCTTGACAACGCTAGGTCCACCTACCCACTGGCCACGTTGTTGATGGGACAAGACCTGACAACTCAGCAGCCCCACTGATTGATGGGACAGAACCCACCAACCATCATTTTTTCCCCCTTCGATGGGACAGGACCCACCAACCAGCCCAGATCCATGCAACTTCTAAGAACCCGCAGACATTCCTTCCTCACGGAATCCCACGTGATCATGTCTGTTGGGGAGTGTGTTGAAAAATTATATGCCCCAATCTTATTGATTTTGATGATTACCAAAAGCCATGTGCACATTAAAAGATGTAATGAGTTTATTTACATGAGCAATGAATTTATTTAGAACAATGAATGAGAATGTTAAAGTATAACTTTAATCAAATTGAAAGTAACTTCAGCTCAATGTTTAAGCTTTCAAAAAGAAATTTTATACTTCATATGATAATCAATGAGTTTTTGGAACATTTCTTGAATTGATTCCTAATGTCAATTTATTATATTCAAGTCAAAATTTGATTTAAAATGAATCTGGAACGAATTTAAAGTCAATCAGAAAACTTTCTGATTTTTGATACGTTCCGGAGCCGACTCTTGAGTTTCAGAGTCGACTCCACTCAGAGTACAGAAATGACTATCTGTCTCGAGTCGACCCATGCAATTTCTTGAGTCGACCCCCGATTCTGTCGAGCCGACTCCATGACTGTGCGAGTCGACTCCGCTCAGACACCAGAGGTGTGTTTTTCTGAGCACTTCGCGAGTCGACCCCCAACTTTTCATGAGTCGACCCCCGACTGTCAGGAGTCGACACTTTACTTTTGATGAGTCGACCCTATAACTTTCTGAGTATTTCTATTTTTGGTATCACGACCTCGAGCCGACTCGGAAAGCATGAGTCGACTCCAGCAAATCTGGGCGAGATTTTTCCGAATGCCAACTCAGCGTCAACGGTAAGATTTTTAATTAACGGCTATTTTTCTTTGTTTCTAACGGCTATATTTTTGCAGAATCTATAAATAGAGAAGCCGTTTTCAAATCAAAAAAAAAATAGAGAGATATTCATTTCAAGAGAAAAGAAAAGAAAAAAAAAAAAAACAGAGCTTCATTTGAAAAAATCCGTGATTCAAAATAGAGTGAAAGAAAGAGTGTGAAATCAAAGGAAGCTCCTTCTGTGTTCAAGCTCAACAATCCAAGGAAGCTTCAGAAGAAAATCCAAGAGCTATTCAAGAGCATCTCAAGTGATTTTCAACACTCAAAGAAAAGAGAAAAGCTCAAATCAACTCCAACATACATTCCGTGAAGAATCCGAGCTGAGGCCCGATTCTACACTTCAAAGGAGTTGAGGAAAAGAAGAAAAGCTCAAAGCCAACCAACTGCAAATCAGGCTTTTCTAAACTTATTTTATATTTGTTTATCTGCTCATTAAGGAGCTTTGTAACTGAAAAAATATTTCTATTCTTTGTGTCTAGTTCAATCTGGGGGATTGAACTAGTGGAGGTAGTCTTACCTCGGTTCAAGCTTGGTTAAGCTTGGTTAGGGTTTTTGTGCTGGTGAGCCCTTGAAAAAACCAGCTGGGTTCGTTGTGATCCGGAAAACAACAAGTTTGAGTTGTGAGCTTGTAAAACAACTCTGCTGTAATCTAGGTGATTATAGTGTGGACCCAAGTGAATCTTGGGAGTGGACGTAGGTGTTGGATACACCGAACCACTATAAAATCTTTGTGTTTGCCGTGCTTCCATTGTCTCTTCTCTATCTCTGTTTTATTCACTGCACTTTATATTTGCATTGCATTGCCTTCATTCATTAAGCAAACATTTTAAAAAAGGCTAATTTTTAAAGAACCCAATTCACCCCCCCCCCTCTTGGGTTGTCATCTGGGCCAACAATTGGTATCAGAGCTAGTGCTCATTAGATTTTGATCACACGATCAAGAGCTAAAGTTCCAAATGGCAACACAAGTTGGATCATTTGCTGAAGGTCATTCTACGAATAGACCTCCACTGTTTAATGGTTCAAATTATTCATATTGGAAAGCTAGAATGAGGATATTCATTCAAGCTTCTGATTATGAGCTATGGGGTGTTATAATAATGGACCTAGTACACCCACACATGTTATTGATGGCACTATTGTTCCTAAGCCCGAAAGGGACTGGAATGATAATGATAGGAAAATGGCACAGCTAATGCTAAGGCCATGAATGTCTTATATTGCTCTTTAGATGCTAATGAATTTAATAGAATCTCCACATGTAATTCCGCAAAGGAGATTTGGGATAGATTAGAGGTTACCCATGAGGGTACCAACCAAGTAAAAGAATCTAAAATTAAATATTCTTGTTCATAAATATGAATTGTTTAGCATGGAACAATCTGAAACCATTGCATGCATGTACACTAGATTTACAGATATTGTAAATGGTTTGAAAAGTCTTGGTAAGACATATACTAACTCTGAACTTGTTCAAAAAATTCTTAGGTCTTACCAAGATCATGGGAAGCAAAAATGACAGCAATCCAAGAAGCTAAGGACCTCAACACTTTACCCTTAGAGGAGCTTCTAGGATCCTTATGACCCATGAGCTGACTATGAGGCAGCATGTAGAGGAGGACAAAGAAAAAGAAAAGTGATTGCCCTCAAAGCTGCAAAAGAAGAAGAGAGCAGCAGTGATGATGATGATGATGATGATGAGAGACTGCTCTCTTAGCAAAGAAATTTAAAAGATTCATGAGGAGAAAGAAACCCTTCCACAAGAAAAAATTTGGAGCTAAGTGGGAAGGAGAAAAGGATAAAAATAAGGACAAGGACAAAGAAAAAGAGAAAGACCCCTTGACTTGCTATGATGTAATAAACCGGGGCACTTTAGGAATGAATGTCCTAAATTGAAGAAAGCCTACAAAAAGAAAAAGAAGGCTTATGTGGCGACTTGGAGTGACAGCGAGGAATCTTCTTCCGAAGAAGAAGAACAAAAGGAAGTCGCAAACGTATGCTTTATGGCGGACGACAACGATGAGGTAAGTTCCGACAACCCTTGCGATGAATTTGCTTTTGATGAACTTTTGATGCTTTTAATGAACTTGTTGGGATTTCAAGGTTTTGAAAAAGAAATACAAGATTTTGAAAAATGAAAATTTAACTTTCATTAAAGAAAAGAAAATCTTAATAATGAAGTTAAGAAACTTAAATCTGAAAATGAATTTTTAAAAGAAAAGAATCAATTCCAATGAAAAATAAACTAAGGAAAGAGGTTGAAAAACATAAAACATAGTTGATAAGTTTACATTAAGTTCAACTAAATTAGACATGTTATTAAATAGTCAAAAAGCAGTTTTTGACAAAGCCGGATTAGGATATAACACTTTAAGAAAACAAAAATCACTTAAAAATTTTTTGCGTGCTGGCCAAAGTAATTTTACATGCTTTAAATGTAATCAAAAAGGACATAAATCTTATGAATGTAAAATTCTAAAACCTAATAAAAACTTAAATGTTAAAGGAAAGAAAATATGGGTTCCGAAAGGAACAATATTTGTTGCTACTAACCATGAAGGACCCAAGAAAGCTTGGGTACCTAAACATAAAGTTTGATATCATTTGCAGGAATGTCTTGTGGCCAAGAGATCAAAGAGAAAGTGGTATCTTGATAGTGGCTGCTCAAGACATATGACGGGTGACAAAGAAGAATTCATCACCCTTGAAGAAAAGA
>UESW01002655.1:0-182093 GCA_900491605.1 Calamus simplicifolius | reverse complement strand
TAAAATCTGAGCTATTCTGGACATGAGGCCCCCTGCTAACAAGAAGGAGGTACAACACCTGAACCGAAAGGATGGCAGCCTTGAGTCGCCTTTCTTCAAGGCATTGCACAAGGTCAACGGCTTTGAGTGGACGAAGGAGTGCTAGGAAGCCTTCGAGGAGTTAAAGAAGTTTTTATCCACTCCGCCATTGTTGTCCAAGCCGAGGAGAGAAGAGGAGCTCTTTCTATATCCTGCAGTCTTCCTCAAGGCTGTCAACTCCATACTTATCCGCATGGACACCGACAGGACGCAGAAGCCAGTCTACTACACCAGCAAGGTGCTTCACGATGCGGAGACCAGGTACTCCAGAATTGAGAAGATCATCTTCACTTTGATCATCTCCGCTCAGCACTTCCGACCCTACTTCTAAGCTCATCCAATCGCGGTGCTCACGGACCAGGCCCTCCAGACTATCTTATCCCATCCTGACACCTTCGGATGACTTGCGATGTGGGCTATCAAGCTGGGAGAATTTGACTTGTCAATCCATCCAAGGTCTGTAACGAAGTCCTAGGTGTTAGCCGATTTCCTCGTTGAGTGAACCTGGGCTAAGGAGCATCCGGAGGAACCACACTTGGAGATCCCCACGGCGGAGGAGACAGGAGAGAAAGACTGGATCCTTCATGTGGATGGTGCATCAAACTCCCAGAGGAGTGGAGCTGGTCTCATTCTTGCGAGCCCCGAGGGAGAGGCGGTGGAGTACGCTCTCCGATTCTTTTTCCCTTCCACCAATAATCAAGCGGAGTATGAAGCCTTACTGGCAGGGATGAAGCTAGTCGAGGGGCTCGGTGTGAGGCATCTAAGGGCTTTCACAGACTCTCATCTTGTCTCTGGGCAAGTTACTGGGGAATATGAAGCCAAAGATCTAACAATGTCCCATTACTTGAGCAAGGTTCAGCCCCGAGCCTCCCATTTTGCTTACTTCCTCATCAGTTGCATCCCTAGGGGAGAGAACGTCCGAGCTGATGCACTCTTCCATTTGGCCACCTCAGCCGACGGGACCTTGGGAAAAATGTATGTGGAGCATCTAGAGGTTCCAAGAATTGAAGCCACAGAGAAAGCCCTGCCGGTCGCACAAGAACCCTCTTGGATGGATGCTTACATCCGGTATCTTACCGATGGTGCCCTCCTAAAGACCCAGTTGAGGCTAGACTACTCAAGCTGTAGGCTCCAAAGTTTTTAATGATGGACGGGAGGCTCTACCAAAGGTCATTCTCGTACCTGGTCCTCAAGTGCATCAGCCCCATAGAAGCTGATTATATCTTACGGAAGATCCATGAGGGCATCTGTGAAAGTCATCTGAAGGGTAGGGCTCTAGCGTATAAAGCCCTGCGACAAGGGTACTACTGGCTGACAATGAGGAAGGATGGCACTGAGCTCGTTAGGAGGTGTGATAGTTGCCAGCGTCATGCCAACATCCAGCGGCAATCGACCTCCCAGCTGAGCCTCCTGGCGGCCCTCTGGCCTTTTGCTCAGTGGGGGATGGCATCCTGGGACCGTTTTCCCTAGCCTTCGGTCAGCACAAGTTCCTTCTGGTAGCCGTTGACCACTTCACCAAATGAGGGAGGATGCCACCGAGCTCGTTAGGAGGTGTGATAGCTGCCAGCGTCATGCCAACATCCAACGGCAACCGACCTCCCAGCTGAGCCCCCTGGCGGCCCCCTGGCCTTTTGCTCAGTGGGGGATGGACATCTTGGGACCGTCTCCCTCAGCCTCTGGTCAACGCAAGTTTCTTCTGGTAGCCATTGACCACTTCACCAAATGGATTGAGGCCAAGGCACTGGTCAAGACACTGAGGGCAAGGTGAGGTCCTTTTTCTGAAAATCTATAATCTATCGGTTCGGGCTGCCGCATACCCTCGTCACCGACAACGGTTGGCAGTTCGACAATGCACCTTTCAGAGGATTCTGCACCAAGCTAGGCATTCAAAAGTAGTTCACCTCTATCGGGCACCCTCAGACCAATGGCATGGCCAAGGCGACCAACCGCATCATCCTCCAAGGACTTTGAGCATGGCTGGACAACTTCAAAGGAAGGTGGGTGGAAGAGCTCCCTAACATATTGTAGGCCTACCACACGACACCACGAGCCCTCACCGGGGAGACTCCCTTCAGCCTCATCTTCAGATCCAAGGCTATCATCCCTGTGGAGATAGGTGTCCCGAGGCCTCGGACGAAATCATACAGCGAGGAGGATAACTCGAGCCAGCTACGAGCCAACCTTGATCTTGTAGAGGAAGTATGTGAATGAGCACAGCTCTGGATGGCCACCTACCGACAGCGAATGGCTAGGTACTACAATGCCCGTGTCCGCCCCAAGACATTCCTGCCGAGAGACCTAGTCCTCCGATGGGCTGAAGTTTCAAAGCCGACGGAAGGGGGAATCTATCGCCAAATTAGGAAGGACTCTATCGAGTCACCGAAGCCCTCCATCGTGGAGCGTACAGAATCGAAGGGCTGGATGGGAAGCCATCCTGTGGACCTGGAACTCCGATAACCTCCGTCGGTATTATCAGTAATGTACCCCTCTCTATATTGAGTTGTGCATTTGCATTCTTTTGAGCTCCTGCCCCGCGTCTATATTAATAAAAGCGTGTTCAAGTAACCCATCGTTTCAGCAAAAGCCCGAGGTCAGCTCAGCACTTCAAGACCGATGTACCATCAGTACAGAAGATTGGTGTACCACCAGCACCAAAAAGCCCGAGGCTAGCTCGACACTTCAAGACCGATGTACCATCAGCACCAAAGACCAGTATACCACTGGCACCAAAAAGCCCAAGGCCAACTCAACACTTCAAGACTGATATACCATCGGCACCAAAGACCGATGTACCATCAGCACCAAAAAGCCCAAGGCCAGCTCGGTACTTCAAGACCGATGTACCATCGCTACAGAAGACCGATGTACCACCGGCACCAAAAAGCCCGAGGCTAGCTTGGCACTTCAAGACTGATGAACCATCGGCACCGAAGATCGGTGTACCATCGGCACCAAAAATCCCGAAGCCAGCTCGGCACTTCAAGACCGATGCACCATCGTCACCGAAGACCAGTGTATCACCAGCACCAAAAAGCCCGAGGCCAGCTCGGCACTTCAAGACCGATGTACCATCGGCACCGAAGACCAGTGTAACATCGGCACCAAAAAGCCTAAGGCCAGCTCAGCACTTCAAGATCATTGTACCATCAACATCGAAGATCGATGTACCACCAGCACCAAAAAGCTCGAGGCCAGCTCGACACTTCAAGACCGATGTACCATTGGCATCGAAGATCGGTGTACAATCGGCACCAAAAAGCCCAAGGCCAACTCGGCACTTCAAGACCAATGTACCATCAGCACCAAAGACCGGTGTACCACCAGCACCAAAAAGCTCGAGGCCATCTTGGCACTTCAAGACCTATATACCGTCGACACCGAAGATTGGTGTACAACCGGCACCAAAAAGCCTGAGGCCAGCTTGGTACTTCGAGACCAATGTACCATCGGAACCGAAGACTGATGTACCATCGGCACCGAAGACCGGTATACCATCGACATTGAAAAGCCCGAGGCTAGCTTGGCAGTTCGAGATCGACGTACCATTGGCACCAAAGGCCAATGTTCCATCGGTACTTAGAAGCTCGATGCCTGTTCGGCACTCTACGGCCGATGTACCATCGATACTCAGCGGCCCAAGGCCGACTTGACCCCAAGTCCAACCTCGGCGCTCTCTCTAGACCCTAACCCTACAAAGCGGCTAAGTCACAGATCTAATGGCGATGGGCCGATGGATACTATCCCCTGTGCCGACGCAGCCCCTAGGGGTCCTGCGTCGGCGAGCTGAGGGAAACCATAAGTCCAGTGCACATTTCAAAAAGAAATTTTCATTACTAAAAAGTGCTTACAAAATGCCAACTGGGTCAGACTTTAGTACAAAAAGAAAAAAATAAAAGTACAAAAGTCAAGGATCAGCAGCTGCGGGCTCATCGTCGGATGAGGCCCCCTCGGACATCGAGTTCGGTTCGATCTCCAGGGCGCAGGGGAAGTCGAGGACCCGGGCCACCTTCTCCTTGCAGTCCCAGAATCCTTGGAGGTAAGCATCCGTGAAGGCTTCAGCCAGCTCCTCCGAGAAGAACGCAGATGTCCGGAACTCCTCTACGGCCACTGCGATCCTCCCCTCGGCGGCAGCCTCTGCATCGCAGGCCTTGGTTTCCTCCTTTGCAACTAGGGAAGCGGCCCTCCTTGCTACCTCCTCGATGCATTTTTCCCTCACCTAGGCTGCCTGGATGGCAGAGCTAAGCTCGGCGATGTGGTGGTCCATGTCGGAGATGGTGCCCTCCGCCACCCCGAGTTGGTTCAAGGCTGCCTGGGCACGATCGGCTATGGCCTCCGCTCACCTGGCAGCCTCCTCGAGCTCGGCAGCTCGGTCCGTCCTCGCCGCCTCCAGGGCCCCCTCAGCCGTCTCGGCTCGGGCCTGGGCCTCCTTAGCATCCCGCCAGGCCTCGTGGATAATGGTTTTCCCTTGGTTAATAACCTCCCTCGTGGCCACCAGGAGTTCGCCGACTACATCCAGAGTACATTTTTTAGTACCAAAATTAGCTAAGTATCTAATGCTAAGGTCATGAAGGCTACTAACCCGAATGAGGGCCACAAAGGCTTCTCGAAAGAATGCCGACACTCCCAAGTGGCTGAGCTCCTCCTGGAACTCAGGGAGGATCACCTGGGAGATGAGCCGCTCCGCTCTGCGCTCGTCGTTCATAATGGAGGGCCTAGCAGGGATCGGCCCAGCTCTGCTTCCCTCGGCAGGCTCGGGCATGGCGGAACCGGACTAAGGGCTGATGGCTCTTCCTCCAGGGTTGGTCCTGCTGCGGCTGATGATCCCTCACCCCAGTTCTGCTCCGCCTTCGCTAGGGTCGGCTCGGTCGAGATCGGGGGCTCCACTGTGGCCGCCCCCTCGGCCCTCACTCCCTCCGTAGGGGTATTTGCTATCAGGTCCACCTGATGGGCTCCCTGTGCTCGGGAGGTGGGGAATTTTGCGCCACAGGCTGGCTGGGGGCCTGAGTTTGTGGCCATGTGCTCGGTCCCTTGGTGCCCTTGAAGGACTTCTTCCTCTTGGCGGTCGCTTTTCTGAGGGTGCGGACGGGGACCTTCATCACTGCACATCATCAGTCGGAGTTAGTTAAAAAAAAGGAAGAAAGGAACAGAGAAGGAAAACTGGCTAAGTGTTGAGTCAGCCACTACTCACCACTCCAGGTGGATACCCCTGCGAGTCAAAGATTATCCTCCAACAGGAGTTGGTTGCACCTGGGGACGTCGGCCGTCAATAGTTGCCCCATCGCTTCTCTATCCCCCGGGCGTACAGATGAGTCCATGTTGGGCCTAAGGTCCGGGTCCCCCAACCTAAGCTTAACCCCATCGAGGTCGGCAAAGAAGAATTAGGACTTCCATCCTTAATGAAGGAGGGTAGGTACAGTTTTAGGACTCGGCCGAGCCGAGGCTGAAACAGCCACCAACCTGACTGTTGCCGGAGAGTGTAAAAATAATGGAAGAGGGATAATCTGGGCATGATGCCATGGAAGTGACAGAGGATGATGAAGTCGCAAACGGTCTGAAGGGAATTCGGGACCAGCTGAGTGGGGGTCAAAGAATAGTAGTCGAGAGGTTAATAAAGAAAGGATGAAAGGGCAAGCGAAGACCACTATCATACGGGCTGGGAAGAGACCACCCTATCGTCGGGGGTCGGCAAAAAGAGCCCTATGTCTTGGGAGATTTGGTAACAGGCCCTAATATTTGCTAAGTCTTGGCCTGTTACCATGGAGGCGGTCCCTGTCGGGGATTCCACCCCCACCCTCGAGGAAGCGCCAGCGGCCGCCAGGCATCTTCTAGCCGGACCTGCGGTAGCGGCTTGCCGCTAGGAGAGAGGAATGTGGTCCTTCAAAGGAGGAAAAGGGGAGGACCATGAGGGAGAAGGAGAGGGAGAGTTACGAAGCCTTGAGGAAGAGATTTGGTCCTCAGGAGAGGTGGATGAGGACCAGGACAGAGAAGAAGACATTGGAAAACCTAGTGGGAAGGCTAGGAGGATGGGGGTGATCAGGAAGCTGACCTGGAGCAGAAAGCCGCAGAAGCGAGGTCTCGGGAGGAAGATGAGGTCGAGAGATGGAGGTAGAAGACGATCTCAATCAAAGCGACGAAATCTAGCCTTTCGTCCGACTTATTAGTTTCAAATCGTCCCACCTCACCTACCCGGCCACGTGGACTCCTGCTATAGGCTGAGTCGCCTCAGCAGACGCCCGGCGCATGGGATGTTTCACCTTCGGCCAATAGCGAGGTAGTGCTGACATCGGCATCATGATAGCAATGATGGCGATGGCTTTTCGTAAGCCCTGAGAGCATGCTCCCGCTTCGAGGCTGATCTCCGCGGATTAGACGGATGGCAGGGGCAGTACTGCTACAACCCCCAAAGCGCCCGTGCTAAGGCATCGCTGCACCCATGGACACGTGCCTTTTGGCAATTGGCAGCATTTGGGGATCAGCCACTCGAGAGGTGACATCCTTTTTGCCTTGCATAGGTGGGCCCGCTTTGTTTCAGGGGCGAGGGGGCATCTGATGTGGCTGATCCAATGTCGTTAGGGTTAACGGAGAAAATAACTGCCAAAGCCCCCGCCTTGGCCTTTGAGGCACCTTCGGCTTTCGAGGCCCCCTTGGCCTCCAAGGTCTCCTCGGCCTTGGCCTCGGCCTCAGACCCAGCATCCCCTCGGCATCGGCCTCGGACCCGGCGTTCCCTTGGCATTGGTCTCGGACCTGGCATCCCCTCGGCCTCGACCTCGAACCTCATGTCCTGTCACCTCGAGCCACCTAACATACCCACGTGGCCCACCAACCGCCTATGGTGGCCATGTGGCCCCTTACCTCCTGCAACAGCGCGTGGCTGCAACCCATAACGGTGCACGCTTGACATGACTATGCCCACCTGCCACCTGTAGTGCCTGGCAGGTGGCTGGTGGGGCAAGACGCCTCTGACATGCTCAATGTCGGTTGCGACTTGTCGCTGTCAGCCTTGCCATCTATCCGCTATCGGACAAGGGCACCTCAAAATCAAACACCATCTAAAAAAAAAAAAGGGACCCTCAGATAGGTATAAAAGCCCACACTCACAATGATGAGGGGATCTAAACTCAAGTTCTCTAGCTATCTTTCTGCTAGTTTACTCTTGTTTGTTTCCGAGTTGCTTACTTGAGCGTCGGAGGGTTCCCATCGGTGCAACCAGTCTTTGGAGACTTCTTGCAGGAGCACTTCGAGGAGAAGGATCTCTGTTTCCTGACGTTGAAGGAAGGTGACTTGGCATCAACAATCAGCAAATATTAGATGACTAATAGTAGGAGCCCTACTTTCAAAGATGAATCCTCTTATTTTTAATGGGATAATGCTCCATGAATCCTCCTAGTTAATATTTCAGCACGAAGAATGAAGAGATAAGAAAAAAGAGGGCAACTCTAGCACAAACCCCTGCATGATTCAAAGAAATATAAAGAAGATCCATCGATAAAAATTATAAATTCTAGCTCCTACACACAACTGCTAATCCTTTGAATCACCCTCTTAGGAAATTTGAAATGAACAATTTTAGATTGTCCCAATATCATATGCCCTCTCAATATCCAATTTGAGAATCATTATTGGTCTGATTCTTAAAGTTTGCAAAATGAATGAATAGTCTTCTAAGCAACTAGAATGTTATTAGAAATGCTCCTACCCTGAGCAAACTTAGCTTGTTCCTCTGACATAAGCTTTGGTAATAGCATTTTAATTCTATTACCAAAATCTTTGCTATAAGTTTGTAAATAGGATTGCAAAGTCTAATAAGTTGAAAAATAGGTGGAGATTGTGGATTCTAGCATTTGAAAACTAAAGTGACAAATGTAGCTTTCTAATTAGGCATAGAATGAGTAGAAAAGAAATTTTGAATACTACACATACATCCCTTTAATAATAAGCCAAAACTTCTTAAAAAGTTCCAAAAGAAATCCATCAGATTCAAGAGTTTTGTTAGAAGCTATAGTCCTTAAAGCCCCCGATATCTCATTTGTCACATCCCCTTCCAACATAATTTGGTCTTCCATATATAGATAAGTACTCAGGTTAGACAAAGATGGAGTACTACAAGTCACTATTGATACCTAATGCTGCTCAAAATACTCCTGAATCACCAAATGGATAGCTACCTCTGAAGTTATTGTTAAATCATTTGATGAATCGAACTCCTTTATCCTATTCCTCCTACTCCTTATGATTATGGAATCCATAAAAAAATTTGTATTTTGATTCCTTGCCTTGAGCCACTGTATCCTTGACCTTTGTGTCCAAAAAATACTATGAATTAACAAAAAATTATGATAAAGACTAATCATCTTCCTTAGCTTACACAAATTTTTAGGACAAGCCACCATCGGCATCTTCCAACTGCTACAAATTAGGAATTTCTTTCTCCACTTCGGCTAGCTTATGAAAAATATCTCCAACATTATTTTTATTCAAATCCTTGAACATATTTTGTTTTTCTTAATTTCTTGGTTGTACTAATTATTGAAAATTTTGCAGAAACTGAATTCCAAGCACATTGAATAATAACAAAAAGTCAAAAAAAGATAACTTTAATTCTCAAACCTAAATGGGTTAGACCAGAAATACGTCCTTCTAGAGATAGAAGAAGAGGATAATGTCTCAACCCACTCGAGGAAGATGTTGCATAGTGGCTTGAGGAAAATCATAAAGACAGCTTTTAGTAGCAAGAGCTTGGTCCAAACATTCCCAAATCCTAACACCCCATCTTCATTGTTACACCAAGTAAAAGATGAACCTAGGTAACCCAAATCAATTAAGTTGCTCTCCTTAGAAAAGTACATAAATTCTCCAATCTCTTAAGACCCCACAAAATGTTAGCCCCTGATGAGGGGTAAAATCGTCATTGCATTATTGACCGCTCACATTAGTGATGGGGTCGCGCCCAATCCAAACACCCTGCTAGCCAGCTGGCCAGCTGGCATAACATTCTAGCAACGAGGTCAAATCAGCTTTGATGAAGTCGGGTCACCCTAACAATCTGGACCACTTTTATACTTCGGCCATCTAAGCAAGCTATCCTTATTTCTCAGTAAGCTGAGCTATCCTTATTCCTTGGTAAGCCGAGCTATCCTTGTACCTCGGTAACCCGAGCCACCCTCGTACTTCGGCCATCCGAGCCGAGCCATTCCTCGGTCATTCGAGCCGATCCATTCTACACCTCAGAAAACTAGGTTATTCCTCATTCAGGCCAAACCACAACATTCAAAATACCTCTGCGAAATTCGGCATGGGAGAGTTCGAATCCACTATAACTGAATAAGACTCTAGGCGACGAATCATGCCTAGAAGTGGCCTAGGATCTGCGAGAGTGGCCTAGGTCTGTGTGATCATCGAGCCTCAAAGCATCAACCGGCTCTCCCAGCCATTGATCTTCTAACTGACAAGATACGGACCCTATCGGTCTCATAACAAACTTGATTCAAATCCTAACAGTTTTCAGACCCCATCCAGGGCACGTCCAAGAAATCAGGTGATCACCTATAAATACCATAGCATTCCAACCTCTCAGGTATGCGCATAAACTCTAAGACAACCCCTTACACATTTATTTTCACTCATAGAATCTTATACTCCATTAGAGCTCTCACAAGAGCCTGGAGGAACATTCCTCTGTGAGAGTCTTCTCCTCACATCTGCTTGCTATGAATCTCCATTGACTTGGGCATCGGAGAGTCCTCCACAGAGGTCAACCCCACAGCACCCTCTGCATGCGGACTATCTTGCAGGTTCCACCCCAAGGCGACGGGATCGGCATCCGGATTAGGAGCCAAAAGCGCACCTGAGTCGGAGAATGGATTTCCGCGGCAATAGATTGGCGCTAGAGGAAGAGCCCTCAAGTCCCATAAACTTGTGATCCAGGAGACAAGACTCAAAAAATCAGAGCAAAGCATCCTCTAATGGCCAATCGGAAGAGAGCTACATCTGAAGCTCAAGACCAGGCCGTCTCTCAAAGGCCTAATCAGATTAGCGGTGCAGCACCTCCACTACCACCGCCAGCTGAAACTCCTGCACCACCGGTAACTGCGGTAACCCTGGACCAGTTCACCACTCTGGTTCAGCATGTCCAGGCATTGACCCAGCTGGTCCAGGGGTTCAAGGTGATCCTTGGATTTGCTATCCTACCTCTCAACCCCATGAGGAGGCTGCCGCCCCTGCCCCACCAATGATTTCTTCTTCCAATCCACCTGGGGCGGCGGATCGTGGTCACTGGCCCACAAAGGCGAAATTGGCACTACAGTGAGCTGGAGGGAAGAGCCCGCTCAGATCCGGGCGGGTTTGCTCCCTCTCCCCGGTGTCTTCCCAGGATTCGACACCGTTGCCATCTTCTCCTCGCCCGATCCCTCATACCACTCTGGATGAAAGGATCAAACAACAGATGCAGGAGATGCGGCATAAGTGGCGTTGGGAGTTGGATGTCGCCAGGCAAGCTCCTCCATCCCAGCCGAAAGCAGAGCAGAGCATCCCCTTCTCCGAGAGGATCATAAGGAAAGTGATTCCCCCTCATGTCAAGCTCCCTACCATCGAGCCGTATCATGGATCCACCGATCCCGACGACCACCGCAGCAGCTTTAGATCCATCATGATGTTCCACGGGGCACCAGATGTGATCATGTACAGAGCCTTTCCCCTCCACTTTAAGGGGATCTGCCCGAACCTGGTTCAACAGCCTAAAACCAGGTTCCATTGAATTTTTTGACGAGCTGAGCTGTCTACTCATTAGCTAGTTCGTCAGTAGCCATCGCCAGCGACGAGATCCGACTCCCTCTCCGAGATCAAGCAAAGAGAGGGGGAGTCGCTGAAGAGTTACCTTGGCCGCTTCAACATGGCCCTCCTAGAAGTCGACCATCTCAACCATGAGGTGGCCATATCTGCCCTGGCCGAAGGAGTGTCTAAGGAGGGAGACTTCTACTGGCTTTGGAGGTGAATTACCCGAAGAGCCTTTTGGACATGATGTCCCTGGCGGACAAATACGCCAGGGTGAAAGAATCGAGGAGGTCAGCTTGGGCCGAGCAACTGAAGAAGAAAGAGGCAAAGGGCAGGATAAGCAGCGGGCCCACCGCTGCTAGCCCGCCTCGCCACCGCAGGGCTCCTCCACCGCCGCCTCGGGACCAAACTCGTAGTCCGGCCGAAGGTTTGACCGCTATACCCCCCTTACCGCGCCAAGAGCACAGATCCTGATGGAGATCGAGCGTCAGCTTCCTCGACCCCCTCCTCTTCGAGGAAACGGAGCTCGAAGGGACCCGGCCAAGTACTACCGCTTTCATCGGGACTACGGGCATGATACCAAGGATTGTTGGCAGCTCAAAAATGAGATCGAGCAATTGATTCGGCGAGGCAGACTGAACTGGTTTAGGGGCCCTCCTGAGCGATTAATGAAGAGAATCGCCAGCCTGAGCCTCACTAGCTCCCACCACCAAATCCCTAGTTATGGCAACGTTAATGTGATAACACGGCTGGATCTCCATCTTCTTGGCCAGGCGAGGAGGAGAACCTACCGAAGAAAGCTCGGGTCGATGAGCTTACTTTCTCTGATGAAGACCTTAGGAAAGTACAGTACCCCCATGATGATGCTCTGGTTGTATCTTTACATATAAATAAGTATGATGTATACTAGATTCTGGTTGATAGTGGAAGCTCTGTTAACGTTTTGTATTTTGATGCCTTTGTGAGGTTAAAATTCTAGGTAGAAAGCCTCCGACCGATGGAATCCACCCTGTGGGCTTCACAGGTGACTCCATAATCCCTGAAGGAGTCATCACTCTGTCAGTCCAAGCCAGCACCTGGCCCCGTGTGGCTATCATGTTCATGGATTTCCTCGTAACCAAGCTCAGATCTCCTACAATGCCATCCTCAGTAAACCAGGGTAAATCGCTCAAAGCCATCATTTCATTCCCCATCTCGCCATGAAATTCCCCACTGAATGGAGAGTAGGGGTTGTTCGAGGGAGCAAGATAATAGCTCGGCATTGCTTTGTTGCGACCTCCAATCCAGAAAGCCCGAGATGAACGGCTGGATGCTCGAGAAGATCTCGCCGAGCAATGAGAGAGCCCGCCGAAGAATTGGAAAGATACCGCTCGACGAGGCTTGGCCCGACCAAACTATAAAGGTCGGATCGCAGCTAGAAGGAAAGCTTCGACAAGAATTGATCGAGTTCCTTCGAAGGAATGCCAACGTCTTCGCCTGGTCTGCATCAGATATGCATGGAATCAGCCCAGACATTCTGGTCCACCACCTCAGTGTGGACGAAACATTCAGGCCCATTAAGCAGAAGAAGAGGACCTTCGCCCCAAAGCGCCAAAAAGCTATCGAAGAAGAGGTGGATAAGCTCATCAAAGCCAAGTTTATCCGGGAGGTTAGTTACCCGACTGGTCATGGTAAAGAAATTGAATGGCAAATGGAGGATCTGCATCGACTTCACTGACCTCAATAAGGCTTGCCCAAAAGATAGCTTCCCTCTTCCGCGGATTGACCAGCTCGTGGATTCAACTTCAGGGCATCAAATGCTAACCTTCATGGAGCCTATTGGGCTACAACCAGATCCGAATGGCCCCCAAAGACGATGAGAAAACCACCTTCATCACGACCGAGGTATCTATTGCTACCGAGTTATGTCCTTTGGTTTGAAAAATGCAGGGGCCACCTACCAAAGGCTGGTCAACAAAGTCTTCAAGAGCAAATCAGTCGAACATGGAGATGTATGTTGATGACATGTTGGTAAAAAGCAAGGAGGCATCTCGGCACATTGAGGACCTTACAGAGAGCTTCACACTTCAAAATATCAGATGAAGCTCAATCCCACCAAATGCGCCTTCGGAGTCAATTCGAGAAATTCTTAGCTTCATGGTTTCACAATGAGGCATTGAGGCAAACCCTCAGAAAATCCAAGCCCTGCAACAAATGGTTCCACCAGGGTCGGTCAAGGACATGCAGCGTCTCACCGGGAGGGTAGCAGCCCTCAGCCGCTTCATTGCTCGGTCGGCCGAGAAATGCCTTCCCTTCTTCAGAGTGCTTCGTTCGGCCAAAAATTTTCAGTGGACCCTAGATTGCCAGAAGTCCTTCGAAGACCTCAAGAAATACCTCGGCTCGCCATCTCTCCTCAGTAGCCAAAGCCAGGGGAGGTGCTGAATCTGTACCTAGCAGTCTCTGAAAACGTTGTTGGCTCGGTGCTAACCAGAGAGGAGAACAGAGTCCAAAGGCATGTCTATTATGTCAGCAAACTACTCAAAGATGCTGAGACGAGGTACAGTCGGATCGAAAAAATGGTCCTAACTCTAGTAACATCGGTCCAAATGTTGATGCCATACCTCCAAGCGCATACTATCATCGTCTTGACCGACCAACCTCTCAAGGCAATTATCCATTGTCCAGAAGCATCGGGGAGAATGACCAAATGGGCTGTCGAACTGAGCAAGCACGACATTCAGTATCAGCCACATCCAGCCATTAAATCCCAAGTTCTGGCAGACTTCCTCCTCGAATGCACCATACCCGAAGATGGCTCTGTTACGGACTCACCTGGGCAACCAAAGCCCAGTGCCCCATGGTTACTCCATGCGGACGGATCCTCCAACATGGGCGGTTCTGGCGTCGGCCTAGTCATCACCAGTCCAGAAGGCTCGACCTTTGAATATGGCATTCGCTTCTCCTTCCTGACCTCAAACAATGAGGCAGAGTATGAAACCTTACTCTCCAGACTCCGAATCGCCCGTGAGCTTAAAGTCAAGAAGCTGATTGCCTACACCGACTCTCAATTGGTGGCTGGCCAGGTACGGGGAGAATTCGAGGCTCGAGAGCCAATTATGATTTGATATCTCCAAAAGGCGCACGATCTATCTTCCTTTTTTGATGAATTCAAAATTGTCCAGATTCTAAGGGTTGAAAATGCGCGCGCCAACCTACTATCCCACCTGGCAACTACGGAGTCGATGGATCTCGAGCGAAAATTCCACCTGGAAGTCCTAAAGAAGCCCATCCTCGTCGATGTTGATCACATGATGCAGGTTGACACCGAACCATCCTGGATGGACCCCTACACCGATACCTCAAAGAAGGATTGCTGCCCACTGATAGATAGGAAGCAAGGAAGTTGAAATTGTAATCATCTTATTATATTCTGATTGATGATCGGCTATATAAGCGATCCTTCTCCATGCCATTGCTCAAATGCCTCCATCCGTTAGAAGCCAATTATGCTCTTCGGAGGTTCATGAAGGCATCTGTGGCAATCACCTTGGCAGCCATGCCCTGTGCCACAAAGTGCTGCGCCAAGGATATTATTGGCCGATGATGCAGAAAGATGCTGATGACCTTGTCCAAGCCTGTGAAGCGTGCCAACGACACTCAAATATTCAGAGGCTCCCCTCTGCTCACCTGACTTCCATCTCATCCCCCTAGCCCTTCGCCAAGTGGGGAATAGATATACTTGGTCCTTTCCCCCTCGCAATAGGGCAAAGGATGTTCTTATTTGTCGTAATTGATTATTTCACTAAGTGGGTTAAAGCTGAGGCAGTCGCCCAGATAACTGAAGCTCAGGCTAAAGACTTCGTGTGGAGGTCCATCATCTGTCGCTTCGGTCTTCCCCACACCATCATCACCGACAACGGAAGCAATTCGATAATCCAAAGTTTTGGGAGTTCTGCGAGGATCATGGCATTCTCATTGCCTGACATTGGTCAGACATTCTCATGGTAATGGGGAGGCCGATGTAACAAATCGAACTCTATTGCAGGGAATTAAAGCTCGGTCAACCAAGCACGAGGCAGATGGGCGGAGGAGCTCCACCACGTGTTGTGGGCATACCAAACCACCGAGAGGGCTCCCAAGGGCCAGACTCCATTCAAGATGGCCTTCGGAAATGAAGCTGTTATCCCCATGGAAGTGGGACTCCCCTCCCCTCGAATTGAAGGTTACTCGGAAGAATCTAATGATGAACAGCTTAAAACCAATCTTGACTTGATAGAAGAAGTCATGGAGAAAGCTCGGATCCGGATGGCGGCTTACCAACAAAGAGTTGCCCGCTACCATTCAACCAGAGTCAAAGGGAAGTTTTTCTCTCCGGGTGACCCGGTACTTCGGAAGGCATCCGTCTCAAAGCCACTTGAGCAAGGAAAGATGTCTCCTAATTGGGAGGGTCCTTATAAATTACGGAGGTGATCAGACCCGGCACCTACAAGCTCCAAGATCTAAATGGGAAATCTATTCCCTGGATGTGGAACTCGGATAATCTCTGCATCTATCATCAGTGAGAGTATGCCCTCTCTGAACTTACCTTGTCCATTGAGTTAAATCTTCAAAGATTCAAAAAATTTCTATTTTTTATCGCTTTCTTTGATGGCTACAAGGAGAGACAGGTTTATAAATCCTTGGTCGGGCCGAGCGATCTCCGGACCTTGGCCGCGCCAAGTAAAATATATCCCAACTGGGCTGGGAGGACTCCGTACCTTGGCAATGCCAAGTAAAATATAATCTTTATAAATCCTCGGTCGGGCCGAGCGATCTTCGAACCTTGGCCGCGCCAAGTAAAATATATCCCAGCCAGGCTGGAAGGACTCCGTACCTTGGCAGCGCCAAGTAAAATATAATCTTGAAGACTCGGCCAAGCCGAGTGATATATTATTTGAAGCCTCAGCCAATCCGAGTGACGATCTTCGTACCTTGGCAGAGCCGAGTAAAATATAATATTTATAAATCCTTAGCTAGGCCGAGCGATCTCCGAATCTTGGATGCGCCAAGTAAAATATATCCCAGCCGGGCTGGGAGGACTCCGTACCTTGGTAGCGCTAAGTAAAATATAATCTTGAAGCCTCGCCAAGCCGAGTGATATATTATTTGAAGCCTCGGCCAATCCGAGTGACAATCTCCGTACCTTGGCAATGCCAAGTAAAATATAATCTTTATAAATCCTCAGTCGGCCCAAGCGATCTCCATACCTTGGCAGCGCCAAGTAAAATATAATCTTTATAAATCCTCGACCGGGCCGAGCGATCTCCGTACCTTGGCAGTGCCAAGTAAAATATAATCTTTATAAATCCTCGGCTAGGCCGAGCAATCTCCGTACCTTAGTAGTGCCAAGTAAAATATAATCTTGAAGCCTCGGCCAAACCGAGTGATATATTATCTGAAGCCTCGGCCAAACCAAGTGATATATTATCTGAAGCCTCGGTCAAACTGAGTAATATATTATCTGAAGCCTTGGCCAAACCGAGTGATATATTATCTGAAGCCTCGACCAAACCGAGTGCTATATTATCTAAAGCCTCGGTTAAGCCAAGTGACGATATCCGTACCTTGGCAGCACCAAGTAAAATATCTTCCCGAAAGCCTCGGCCTAAACGAGCAATTTCTCAAATACTCTGACGCAACAAGATGTCCTATTATGCTTCGGCAGAGGTTAGTAACCCTCATCCGCTTACTAGCAAGATTATGCAAATTATTTCTCTCAAAAAATACGTACATCATTCCTTAAATAGGATCATGTTTATTGCATAAGTCCATAGGGCCGCCCAGGCCTTCTTTGACCCACACAGAGATAAACACTTCCTCCACATGGGATTTAATAACATGTTGGCAAAAATAAAGTAGCAAGAACGCTGCTGAACTTATAGATTATGCTACGGATTGGAAAGCACAAAATGAGAGTAGCAACACTCGACACAATTACATCAGAAAAAGAAACAGATGTTGAAAGAAGAAAGAGCAGAAACTTTCTTTATTAATGAAAAGATTACAACCTCTTAAGAGGCATTACAAGTGCGTCAAAGCATATGAAATACAAACAAATAAAAGCTTGGCTGAGCAGCTTCGGTCGATAACATGTCTTTACATCCGACCCAGAAATCAGAGAAACCAGACAAGCTCCGTTAAGCCACTGGTTAAGGCCAAAGAGCAAAGTAGGCCATCCATGAATCCCTCGGATGAACACATGAAGGGATCATAACCAGGTCAAAGACCTGTGGATGCCGATGCTAAAGATGCCTTTCCCCCAAGTGGGATGCTGGTCTGTTAGCCACTGCCGAAGCACATAGGCAGGGAACCAGCAGACTGACAAATCCCTCCTCCCTCTTCACATGGCAAAAGATTCCTCAGGCGAATGAACTGAGGAATTCAAGCTGAGGGAGGAGGCAAAATTAATGTAAGTCATGGGGGATACGTATGCTTTGCATTTCCTTTTGTCCCCATGGCAAGTGACAAGGGACACATAGGAAGTGCATACGTGCGCTCCCCATATGCCCTTTGCGGGCCTCTCGTGTGCTCTTCATATGACCTTCGAGAATTTCTCCCTTGAGGATTGCTTGCTCTTCAGCAGCTTCTTCGTCGCCCCAGCTATATGGGGCAAGCCTATTTGCTAAAGAAAAACTCAGTCTTTCCACTCTCAACCTCAATGAAACAGATTCCATGGAAACCCTTATGACTCACAAGAAAGAAAAGACTTTGAAGGATGGCCTGGCACAGTCCGCTCCCTGCCCCTTTTTATAGGCAAACAAACCGGGGGTGGTCATTAAAGAAGGGAGCCCTAAAATTCGAAACGCCCCGGCCATGCTACCACGTGGCGGTTCAGGATAAAAGGGCGCTCTCCAATGCGCACCGAACGCATTTCCCAGGCCATGACGCATGACAAAAGATTTCCCTCTGATCTCAAATCAAGAGCCTTAAATTCAGAAATCGTCCGTCGGTCCTTAAGATACGGGCAGGCCTGGAAATCGCCTTGTGAAAATGATGCCATCCAATGGCGATCGAATGCTTATCACGTACGTTAAAAAGACCCATGTTGGAAAAGGCCAACGGGATAAATGCCCTATGCAAAAAACAAAGCGTCCTTCGGCAAATTAAAAATCCATCTCATCCGCCCGGGCGGGAAATAAGATGATTTCTTATAGACCAGGCTATCCACCAAATCTCGCCCCAGTCAAAGTACTCACGCAGTCTTTGGTTGTATCGTGTCGAACCATTTTATGCCTCGCCAAATGAGCCAATCTCTTACTCGGATAGACCGAACTATCCGCCTAGCCTTGGCCTCGACCGGGATGTTTCCTAAGGTTCTAGCCGAGCTATTCTCTGCTTCGGCGCATCGAACCATCTGCTAGGCCTCGGCCTCGACCGAGACATTTCCTTAAGTTCAAACCGAGCTAGCTTACATCAGCAAAGCAAATTGGTTCAACTTCAAACAAATAAGACATTCAATCTAGAAAGGAACACGAATTGATTCATTCGCCGTCTGGAAAAACTCGTGACAAAAAGATCGTCCAAAAAAGACAAGCAAGTGGAGACGAAAGATCCATTTATTAAAGGTTTCGGCCAGGTTACAAATCTGAGAAGCAAAAATACATAGATGACCCTTAAGAATCAGGGCTCGGATCGGTCCCAGGAGCTTCTTCAGTAACATTCAGGAGGACTCGACTCGCTTCACCCACTTCAAATGTCAAAGGAAAAACCTCAGGTTCCTCGGCAGCGAGTTGAGGGCATTCTTCGGAAGCCGCGGCCTCATTATGGCCCATGATAGCATCAAGATCAATGTCTAAAATATCCTCATACTCAGCTTCCTCAGCCCTCGGGGTACAGGCATCAAAATGTTCGGCATCCAAAAAAGATAAATTCCATTCGGGATGCGCCCGAGAGATCTTTGCTTGAGTCTCCTCCTCACCGAACCTAAATGCATCGGCTTAAGCCTCTCTACGCTCCTCAGAAAATTGGGCAGAACTCTTGTACTCCTCCATAGTCGAAGCAATTCGGTTATTGGCTTTAGTTAACTACCCCCGAGATCAACGTTCATCTGACGACTTACGGAGAATTCCACCCTTAGAGCTTTAAATTGCTCCTGCACCTCGAACTCGATTTTGCCCATATGCAAAAATACCAGAACATTCGAGCCTACGAACAAAAGAAAATTAGTACCGAAAGCAAACAAATGGGAAGACACTATACCTCTTCCTCCCGCTGAGCCATTTCATTGCTCAGCTCCTAAATCCTTTCCAAGGCCTTCAGCTTAGCCGACTTGTTTTGTTGAAGACCCTCCTTGAGGTCATCAATTTGGGACTGCTTGTCCCCAACTTCCCGCCGAGATCGATCGAGATCTTCAGTAAGCCGAGCAATTTGCTCATTTTGCCATTTCAGCTGATTCTCCATATCGATGAATTCCTTATTTAGATTGGCGAGCTAATCCCGCTGCCGCCGACACTTATGCTCATCCTCCTCGAGCCTCTTACTCCAATTATTTCTATCTTCAGCATAACTAGCCCTCAACTGGTTCCACCTTTTGTCGAAATACTGCTGCATGGTCTTAACGTCATTGTCATGCTTTGCCTTAATCTGGGATAACTCCAGGCAAGCCTTGTCTAATTGCTTGCGGAAACCCTGGAGCTCTTTGACTTGGGTTTCGAGCTGAGAGGCTCTTTCGGTTGCAAGCCGGTGAGACTCGCTTGCCCTTTCAAAATCCACCCTGGTGGACGCCAAGGCCCTAAAGAGCCGACTGGTTGAATCCACCCTAGCCCGAAGGTCGGCCGCCTCCTTCCTGGCCTGAGCACAGGCCCCAATGGCCAAATTTAAATGCCAAATCAGCGCTCTTGTGACCAAAGCATGCTGTGAGAACAACACAAGTAAGAAACCATGGCACGGTCGACCAATAAAGAATTACAACCTCGGTACAATAACTCACCCGGGAGATGTAGTTTGAAGCCATCGTCATGAGAGTAGCATTGCTAATTTCGGAGAGAAGGAAAGCATCCTTCGGCGCCCCGAGCTGGCCGAAAGCCGCCTCAATGATATCCTCGACAGCAAACTCGTCCGTCGAGGAACTCCCTCCCACGCGCAGAACGGACCTCATCAAGGTAGTGAGCATATCATCCACCTCCGGGCTGTGGACAAAGGAGCTATTAGCCGAAGAACCGGCCTGAGGGATTCCGACCCAAGGAATCATCCGCTCAGCTTCCCCTGTCAGAGCTCCAACCTGCAAGGCCTCGAATGCTTCGGCCCCGATCGAGGGAGCCTCAGCCCGAGCACCCCCTTCATCCAGCGATTCCTTCTCCTCCTCCTCTTCCTCTTCGGCTATCCCATAAAAGGTATCAAATGCAAAAATCTGAATATAGAGGATAACTTTTTGTTATCCCCTCTGGTTGCATTTGATTGGAGGGATAGGAGAGGATATCCCCCAAATATATTTGATTAAACCCCAAAGTACCCCCAAACCTTCGGTCCTCCATCTCAATCTCTTCCTTCCCCTCTTGCAGTACACCGAGAATTGCGTGCTCTCTGCCTCCAACTCCATTCGACCGTCCGACCCCACCGGCGCCACGAAGGTCACGGCCTCCATCAGCGGAGAAGGGGACAATGTTGCACAGCTTCCGTCAAGATCAGGCGCGTGAGGAAAGATAGAGAAGAAGAAGAATAGATGGATATAGAAGAAAAAGAGAATGAATGCCTTTATTTTTCTAAGGTTTCGTTCCCATCTCCGGTTACATTTAGATAGAGCCTTAAATAACCATCCATCTTGGATGATAAGACTTATCCACACCAGCCTGTAACCAACTCCCTAACAAACTCCCTAAAATATGGAAGTCTATCCAGAAACCTGAGCCCAATCCTTCTGGACCCAGCTCCATAACCTACGATTAGGTTATTAAACATTCTCTCAAAAAACTCCCTTCTAAGCCATGCAAGAAAGCACTCAAACCCGAGCCCATGTACACCTATGACTCACATGCTCTCTATTCTTGGGTCACAAGCCGACCCAAATGATTTAGGAACCTGAGAACTTATGTAGCCTAAGATCTCAAACCTGTGTGACTCTCCTAAACTTTGGATGTACCACACCTTAGCTTACAATCTCCACCTTGGTGTATCAAAGTTACAGTAAGCTCCATATGGTCTATCTATCCCATCAGTACTCCACATCTAAAGAAGCTATCTCGAGGTAGTACCTTAGTAAGTGCATCCGCTGCGTTATCTTTTGTAAATACTTTTACAAGCTCCAACTCACCATCCTCCATAAGCTCCCTGATCCTGTGGTATCTAATGTCAATATGTTTGGTCCTAGCATGATAAACTGGATTCTGGACCAAACATAAAGCACTCTGGCTATCAGAAAATACCCTGATCACCCCCTGTGTTATCCCCATCTCCAGTGCAAGGCCTTTCAGCCACATAGCCTCCTTTGCAGCCTCTGAAATACCAATATACTCTGACTCTGTAGTAGACAAAGCCGTCACTGGCTGTAGACTTGACCTCCATGATATTGGACCACCATTCAACACAAAGACATACCCTGTCGTCGACCTCTTGGTGTCCAAATCACCTCCATAATTAGCATCAACAAAACCCGCTATCTGATCCTGAGCCTCCATGGTCAGTCTAGTGCCATCCTCCATGCTACTATACCCATAGCATATACCAACACTGACTGTGCCAACAAGATATTTGAAGATCCCTTTCAGAGCTCTCCAATGTGCTTTACCCGGACTAGCCATGAATCTGCTAACTTGGCTAACAGCATATGCAAGGTCAGGCATACAACACACCATAGCATACATGAGGCTGCCAACTCCTGAAGCATAAGGTACTCTGGACATCTCCTCAGCCTCTATCTCAAAACTTGGTGACATAGTTTTGGAGAGCTTAATATGACCGGCCAATGGTAATTTGGCTGGCTTTGCACTATCCATACTATACCTCTCCAAGATCCTCATGATATAAGTCCCCTGAGATAAATGAAGCAACCTCCTGTGTCTGTTCCTAAAAATTTTCATCCCCAAAATCTGTGTAGCAAGACCTAAATCCTTCATTTCAAACTCAGCTGACAATGCTGCCTTTAGATCCTCCACAACAGCTTTACTTTTGCATGCAATTAACATATCATCCACGTACAAAAGCAAGTATAATCTGGAATTATCTTCTAAAATCTGAAAATAAACATAGGGATCATACTCACATTTAGACATATCGATGCTCCTCACAAAGGTATCAAACCATAGATACCACTGACGCGGTGACTGCTTCAAACCATATAAGGATCTCTGCAAACGACATACATTTCTTTCTGACCCCGGTTCTATGATCCCTTCCGGGTGCTCCATATAAATCTCCTCCTCCAAATCCCCATGAAGGAAGGTCGTCCTGACATCTATCTGCTCCAGTTCCAAATTCTGCACTGCTACAATGCTCAGCAATATCCTGATAGATGTGTGTCGTACCACTGGTGAGAACACCTCATTGTAGTCAATGCCTTCTTTCTGAGAAATTTCTTTGGTCACTAACCTGGCCTTATACCTGATCTTCTCCTTCTCTGTGGCTCCTTCTTTGCATTGAAATACCCATTTACAACCAATGGGCTTCTTTTCACTTGGTAGTGACACCAACCGCCAAGTCTGATTCTTCTGTAGGGACTGCATCTCTTCTACCATTGCCTGGACCCATATATCTCTATCTTGGCTTGTCATTGCCTCCTGATAGGTAACTGGTCCTCCACTGGCAGCTACCAATGCATATAACTGTTGGAAATTATGTATACAAGATATGAATCAAATTCATATAAACATTGCGGAAGGTATAATATAAAATTCGCAGATGCCTCTTAGGAACAAATTCATTATATCTCAAATAAAATCTAATTTTATTCATACGTGAGTCCTTTATCGATGTAGATGAGAATGAAGCCGGTTAATCCTTTGCCACTATTTGTCCATGTGTTCAGCCTCTAACGGTGATCCACGCGGAGAAGAAGGGATGAAGACCTCCAAGGTATGAAGATGACACTACAGGAGAGAGAGAGGGGTGCTAGCGCCTCTTGAATCCCCTTACAGCAATACAGAAGATATTTTGAAGAAAGATCTAATCTTTTTCTTCTCTTTCTCTTCTTTCTTGATAGGAAGGAACTATATTTATAGGTTGAAAATGAGACGTTCCAAAGAGGAAGAGATCTCTCTTCATGGTAAGAAACTCCCATCTTCATGGTAAGAAACTCCTTCCATCTTCATGGTAAGAAACTCCCATCTTCAAGGTAAGAAACTCCTCCATCTTCATGGTAAGAAACTCTCATCTTCATGGTAAGATTAATCCAAGTGTCACAATCTCAGCCTTTAAAATTAGGAGTTGGTTATCCCATAACTACATGCCCTAATTTGTACGTGTTCATCATCGAACCGTAGAGATTCATAATGGCTCATCCCATGGGCATGATTTCATCTTCACATGGCTGAGATTGGACATCCATACCTGAATAATCAGAGCCATCCATCACATGGATCAAGTTACATATCGGTATTCAATTATTTGTTCATCATATGTACAAATAATTTCTCCTTAACATTCCTTCTATTATAATGGATCATATCCATTATAATTATATCTTCTTTAAATTTGGGTCTCACCCAATTATTTAATTGATCATCTTATCTGAATTAAATCTAATTTAATTTTTATTTTAATTCATTCAATATTCTCCTTAATGCGTGTGACCCATTAGGCCCTTTAACATATTGGCAATAATCATGTCCTAATCATAGACCCTAGGAATGATTGGACAACTCTTTGTCTAATTCAACAACATGATTATAGATCATGAGAGGCCTCTAGCAAAGTATCATGATAACTCAACTGCTAAAGGTTTTGTTGATGTGACCATCAACACCTGTCCATGAACGTTTACCGTATGATCAAATCCTTTCATTACATATCTCAGATCAATCAGTGGTATGGAATGTGTCAACCCTGTAATTGATCTTTGTTTACTTGATCTTAGAAAAAATTGACTATATGAATTAGAACTTCGAAACCATTTTGAATTTCAACTCAACCTTGCAATGATTTAATAATTAATTTAATCCATCAAGTGGCCGTGGGATATAACCCTTTCTATTAAGGGAGACGAATCCTATTTTGATCAAACATCATCTTTATGTGCTTCATGTCATACCCAACCGACACCATATTTGCCACCCATGGCTAGAGCGACGTTTGGATGCCGTCAAAGCATGACATTTCACACATGAGATGCAATGAAGATCTCAAGTCAAAGGATCACTCACACAACCACTATTAGAGATCAACCATCAACACTATATAGAATATCCATATGGGATCTCTGTATGGGTCATCCAATACATCGTTACAATAACAAGCATCCACACACCTATCCAAGTATCTTCATACTTTAGCTTGTGAAATCAGTTTCTCACCCCAAGGGTGAGGATATACAATGTGTGCTAGTCTCACGATGTTCGATGGTGTCCAGTCCCATCTATACATTGACTAGGGAAGTTTAAAGAATCGAACCATAACGTGCAATTTGAATCTCACAATTTGTAATCTCTATTACAAATTCCATATGCACAGTTCACATTCTTTTGGACTTTATCTCACGGATAAATATATCAAATAAAAGACATTTGGATAGATAAAGAAACCATTTTATTTATATTCATAGAATGTATACAGCATTTAATCCAATTGGATTTAGGGCATACACTAACAATCTTCCACTTGCACTAGAGCCATTCACCCATGTATTTAATACCGAGTGACTTAACATGATTATCATGCTTCTGCTGTGGCAGGGCTTTAGTGAGCGGATCAGCTACATTATCCTCAATGGGGACTCATTCTATTTTTACATCATTTCTACCAATAATCTCTCTAATTACATGGTATCTTCTGAGTACATGTTTGGACCTCTGATGAGACCTTGGCTCCTTAGCTTGCGCAATAGCTCCATTATTGTTACAATACAAGTGTACTGGATTAGCAATGCTTGGAACCACACCAAGTTCAGTGATGAACTTTTTGATCCAAACCGCTTCTTTGGCTGCATCTGATGCTGCGATGTACTCAGCTTCGGTCGTAGAGTCGGCAGTCATATCCTGCTTGGAACTTTTCCAGCTGACTGCACCGCCATTGAGTGTAAAGACATAGCCTAATTGAGATTTAAAATCATCTTTATCAGACTGAAAACTAGAATCTGTATAACCCTGAACTATGAGTTTGGGTCCTCCATAAACCAAGAACATATCCTTAGTCCTTCGTAAGTACTTAAGGATATTCTTAACGACCATCCAATGTTTCTCACCAGGGTTTGCCTGGTATCTACTAGTGATACTCAATGCATAAGAAATATTAGGTCTCGTACATAGCATCGCATACATGATGGATCCGATTGCTGAGGCATATAAAATCCTATTCATGTGCTCTATCTCCATTTGGGTCTTAGGACTCATGTCCTTGGAGAGATGTATTCCATGTGATACTGGCAGGAATCCCTTCTTAGATTCCTCCATGCTAAACCATTTTAGCACTTTATTTATGTATGTTGATTGGGACAATCCAAGCAACCTTCTAAATCTATTTCTATAGATCTTAATACCTAGTATGTAGGCTGCTTCTCCCAAATCTTTCATGGAGAACTTGCTGGACAACCATTCCTTCACTTCTTGCAGCAAGGATACATTTTTTTCTATCAATAATATGTCATCTACATATAATATCAGGAAAACAATAACACTCCCACTAACCTTCTTGTACACACATGGATCATCCTCATTTTTGATAAAATCAAACTTTTTGATTATTTCATCAAAACGGATGTTCCAACTTCTAGAGGCTTGCTTAAGTCCATAAATGGACCTTTGCAGCTTACATACCTTTTAAAAATCAATGGACTCAAAACCCTCATGTTGTGTCATATACACATCCTTCACTAAATCACTATTTAGAAAGGCGGTCTTGACATCCATTTGCTATATCTCATAATCGTAATAGGCTGCAATCACAAGCAAAATCCTTATGGACTTAAGCATGGCCACGGGCAAAAGGTTTCATCAAAGTCAACACCTTGCCTTTGCTTGTAACCTTTTACAACTAACCTTGCCTTATAGGTAATCACATTACCATTCATGTCTGTCTTCTTCTTGAAGACCCATTTGCACCCTTTGGGTTTTATCCCTTCAGGTGGATCAACTAAAGTCCATTCTTGGTTGTCGTACATGGAGTCCATTTCAGACTTCATGGCTTCAAGCCATCTCTTGGAGTCAATGTCACAAATTACTTCATCATAGTTAGTAGGCTCATCATCATCTATAAGAAATCCATATCTCTTAGGAATATAATGTGTTCTACTAGACCTACGTAGCTGATGTGTACATGGAGCTTCCTGTGGCTCCATCATTTCTGATAGAGGTTCATGTAAATGTTGCCTGAATGTGAGTTGAGTCTCCTGCTCAACTCCCACTACATTTGACATTTGCTCGATGTCATCTAATCGGTCTGTGTCAATTTGTGGTTCTTGAGTTTCACTAATCTCAATATTTCTGCCACTACCATTTCTTAGAAAAATCTCATTCTCTAGAAATATGGCATGCCTTGAAACAAACACCCTTTGCTCGAGTGGGTGGTAGAAGTAGTATCCTTTTGTTTCTTTAGGATACCCCAAAATTACACTTGTCAGATCTAGCTCCCAGCTTGTCTGACTCATTACACTTTACATAAGCGTAGCAACCCAAATCCTTAGATGACTAAGGGTTGGTTTCTTTCCACACCATATCTCATAGGGAGTGGAACTGACCGACTTAAACGGAACTCGGTTTAGAGTGTATTCGGCTGTGTGTAGGGCATAGCCCCAAAACATTTTTAGAAGATTTGCAAGGCTTATCATTGATCTCACCATATCTAATAATGTGTGATTTCTTCTTTCTGATACACCATTATGCTGTGGCGTACCAGGAGGAGTCCACTGAGAGAGAATCCCATTCTCCTTCAAATATTCTAAGAACTTGTAGTACCCGGTTCCTACGAACCAGGTTTAGGTTAATTCTAACCCGGTTCATGCGAACCAGGTTTGAGTTAATTCTAACGCGGTTCATGTGAACTAGGTCTGGATTGATTTAATGTATTGAGCAACGCTTCGCTCGCAGCGATGACGCTTTGGTTCTCCAGATCTCATAATCGAAGCGTCTCGCTGCGACATTAAAAAGGCAGGGGGTGCCCTCCCTCCTAGTGCTCAGAGTCCGCGTCCCCTCCAGGTAATTCTCTGCCCATCCTCTTAGTGCTAGAGAGAGAGAGAGAGTTGCCATGGGAGAAAGAGGAAGAGAGAGAGTATCAAGAGAGAGGAAGAAAGAGAGAGAGAGAATCGAGAGAGATCGTGATAGAGAGAGAGAGAGATTGTGAGAGAGAGAGAGACAGCGTGAGAGAGAGAGAGACAGCGGGAGGCAGAGAGAGAGCGAGGGAGACAGTGAGAGAAAAACTCGCCGATCCCCTTGGTTCAGGCCCGGCGGCGTGCTCGCCGCCGCGCCGGGCCTGATACTTGACCGGCAACCCCGCCGGCGCCGGGGAGTCGTCCGGCGGGGTGGTGGTGGAGAGAGAGAGGAGAGGGAGGGCCAATTGGCCCTCCTCTCACGCAATGGCGGATTTGGCTTCCATCGGTTGGTTCGGGACCGCGGCGTGCTCGCCGCCTCACCGGGCCCGAGGTTTGGCCTGTCGCCTCCACCGGCGCCGGGCGTGCATCCGGTGGAGGTCCGGCCGGCCATGGTGGCCGGCCGTGCCGCCGGCACAGTTCGTGCTGCATGGAGGAGTTAGGGAAGCTGAGAGAAATTGAGGGGGAGAGAGGAGGTTTGGCGGCCGGCGCGGCGGCGGCCGGCTCTACCCGGCCACCGGCGGCCGGGCCGCCTCAATTTGGCCGGTGGCGGCCCCGGCCACCGGCCATGTTCCCGTCCCCTGTTCGGTGAAACAGGGGATCGGGCGGATCTAAGGCTGAACCGGGCCGGCTGGGCCGGCCGGTTCAGGCCTTTTGGGCCGTGCAGCATAGAAAGTTTGGGCTGATTTTTGGGCCCTGTAACGGGCCGGGATTAGAAAAATAATTATATGGCTAGAATCTTGATGAATTCTAGTTTCATGGGGTATTTTTACTTCCCCAATTGGGTGTGTAGTGGGAGATATTCGAGCCCAAAGTAGGGCCCGTGAACTAGTTTGGGTAGAAACTCTAAGGGTCATTTTAATATTTGTTGCTAATAAATTAATTGTGTAAATGACCTGTAGGTGCTCAGACATCTGACTAGCTGATTTATACCTGTTGGATTGCGTACTGAGGTAAGTAAGCCAGTTATCAGTATTTAATAATTAATTCATAAATGTTTAAATTATGAATTGTGATGTGAAGAATTGTATTGGCTAAATTGTAAGTGGATGTATGTTATGAATACATGGCTGTTTATGTACTATGATTTCATATGTGGATGCTATGCATGAGAGATACAGCTATTATGACATTGATGTGATATATTACATGCAATTGTTCAGTAGGTATAATCCACTGTTTATGCAATATTGAATTGTTATTGACATGATGAGTGCATGTGATGTGAGGTACTGTTATGTGTCGCCGTGGTTCTCCTTTATCCTGTCATACCACACACACGTCTAGAGGACGTGTTCTTGTGGATTTCGACATGGCGTGACCCTAGTATTTCGACCCTACTTCAGTAGGGGGGATACTTGTTAGTATACTTTGGTATTTCGACCCTACTTCAGTAGGGGGGATACTTGTTAGTATACTATGGCATTTTGACCCTTTCAGTAGGGGGGATGCCTGTTGGTACATTATTGAGATATTGCAGGGCCGTGGGTCACATTTACAGTTACCATTGAGAGTATAAACAGTGGGTTTACTTATATAGTATAATTGAGCGCTTATGGATGCAATGATTGGTATTATATTCATAAGTGCCGCCACGGTTCTCCTTTGCTATGGCCATACACATCTAGAGGATGTGCTCAGATGAAGCATTGCAGGGCCATGGGACACGCATGATATAATACTTACATTGCATAATGGAGTGATTGTGAATGCAAAAGAATGAATTATATTGATATGTGCCGCCGCTGTTCTCCTTTGTTATGGGGCATTGTTGGGCCGTGGGACACATATGATATAATATAACAATGATGGGTTTACTTACATTGCATGTTTGAGTATTTGTGAAATGTTTATGCATGCAGATCATTTATATGCTTATTGATTGCTATGCTATGATTTGACTGTATAACGTGGTTTACTTACTGAGTGTAATCTCATAAAAATTATAATATTTTTGCTATAGGACCATGAGATTTGAGAATAACATGTTGGAGTGATGGACCTCAACTCAAATAAAATATAGATTTTGTTTATTGCTATACAAGTGTATTTATGTGTAGGGCTTGATGCCCAGACTATATTATGTGGTGTGTAAGGAACCATAGGTTCGTTGGAGCTTCTATTTAAAATAAAGTGGATTCATATGTTGATGTAACCCCAGTAATGCTTATGTGTAGGGCTTGTAGCCCAAATCTTTAGTTATGGATTGTATTAAAGTCATGGACTTGAATGATATATAGGTTGTTGCTTTTCTTGAATTCAGTGTCATGTTTCGGGATGCCTTGCGTGCCCGGCACGCGGCGGGTTGTCACCCTAGCTCAAAATTTTGGGTCTGGGGCGTGACAGCTTTTATGGTATCAGAGCATAGGTTATGACCCTAGGGACATGGACATATTGACATGATAACAAGTAGAGAACTTATGACCCTAGGGACAGAGACATATTGACATGATATCACGTAGAGAACATATTTTGAGACACCTGACACTTTAGTTTATGACATTAACCACATCTAATTTAACAGAAAATAGATATGGCTCGCAGTACTAGGAGCCAACAGTATGAGGAGGCCTCTCTGGCTGGTAATGCTGATTAGCCGGATGGGTTAAGGAACTACTGGAGGTATGGCCCCTGCCAACCCCGTAGGGATTGAGCACCAGCGATTCCAGTCCGAGATGCTTCAAGCTCTCTCGAGTATGGCGCAGTCTATGCAGGACATGCAGCATCAGAGTGCGCAGCGGAAGCGTGGTGGGCCCATAACCCACAGGACCCAGGTTATGACTTGGGGATATATGCATATTGACACTCTAGGCAAAATACTTGGATGATATGGAGACAATTGTGACTTTCAAGGAATTTCATGAATTTTGCTTTGGAAACTTGAAATTTAAAGTTTATCAAGAATTACAAGTTTGATAGGAATTGAGAATGAACCATCGCAAGCCAATGATATTATGTGGGCTCCCTGGCTGGTAGCCTTGATCAATGGGGAGGTCAAGGGGCTTCTAGAGGTTTTAGCTCCATTAAACTTGTTGGAAATGATTCGTAGCAATTTTAGACCTTTAAATAATATGGGTAGATGAAATTTTAATTGGATATGCGATAAAAGACAGATGAATATATGGAATATGATATAGTAGTTGAAAAGTGCAATTGTTGACTAATATGACTAAGATATCTGTTCATTAAGTTATTGTGCCTTTCTTCATGATTCCTATGTCGATATCTTTCTCCAGGATGGATAAATTATCAATCAGCCATGAGTGGCATATCTATTTTCAAGGAAAAAGGAGGGAGATGATTTTATCAATTATGGATTATGGTTAAGGATACATGTTATATCACTTTCAAGTCATGATGAGATCACTATAATTTTCTAATTATGTCTTTTGGATGGTAAGTGCATTTTCAATCTTAATTGATCTTATAAGTCATGAATCCATCTGAGCTAGATCAGTGAGGTCACTTTGAGATATTTGAAGGGTTTGAATTAGTTGGTCATGTTATGGAATGAGACATTTCATAATCTATAGATGATTTTGATAGTCATTGGTAACAAAATAATCAACTCATGGATTTGAGCCATTTAAATTATAATATTCATTGAGAATAAACTGACCTATTTAAAGAGAAATGGATTGGTTATGGTGGTATTATTGATAAATATGAAGGAGATAAATTAATTATACTGATGATTAGTGATGGTACTATTATTCAAAGAAAATAAATTTTAATTACGATAATTATGTAAGATATCTTAAATGATTGGCATAATGTTCATTGATGTTAGCTTGAAGTATTCAAGAGTAAAACCAAGTATATTATGATGATTGATATAAGTGTCGTAATGATTAATGGTACGTTCAACTATTCAAGAGTTGAGGGAGCATTGAAAGAAAATTATCTTATATCTAATTCACAAGAATTTCGAACTGTCTTATCAAGGAATTGAGAGTACCTGATATGTTGCTAACCTTAAGTATGGAAGACATTATACATGTGGTAGACTCTATGGTATTTATGATGTTTGTGTTGTGAGAAGTTAAGATGGCATGAAAGAAATATTTCTTAAGGAATTTAATTTAATTTGGTAGAAAGATCAAAATTAATTGTTGAAGTTGGATACCTCATTTGGGTACTTAGGAATGAATAAAAGTTTGCTAGTGAGCATCTATAATAACACAAAAATTCATGAATATTTAATTTCAAGGATGAAATTTTAGTGGGATGAGATGCTAATATTTGTTTCTGGTTTAGTAGTAAAATGAGTAAATTGAATTGGTATTCATTTGTCTCACTCCTCTAATTCGATGATGTAATCATAGAGCTTAGTGGGTTAAGCTGAATCTCAGTCCAACCTTCCACCCTCAAGTAATAGACAACTGCAGAAACCAATAAGATTTTAGATGTTATACTGTGAGCCTGTGTAATGGATTTAAGAGGTGCTTGGTATTGTTCTTACCCTTAATGATATTGCTTATTTATTGATTTCCAAGCCAATATTCAAATGGATTCATTTCAATTGTCTACGATATAAGGTGTAGATTTCCTTCATATTGAGATGAAGTGAGAGCGACAATTTTGGACTGAGCTTGTTTAGCAGCTATGAAAAGTATCATTAATTAAAGCAGTTTTTGTAGCTCAAAGTTAATAGAAAATTTATGTTTGAAATTTCAGGTTAAAGATCATTTGGAAGTTTGGCTAACCAATGATGTTATGAGGTCTGTGTTAGAGGTGACTTGAGCCACAAAACATTGGGTCATTTGAAACTTTGATCAAGATAAAGGAAGTGTCTTATAGCTTAGCACTGCTTTCATTACTCTTTGTAGTGTTCAATGTGTTTCATATCTTTATGACAGAGGAAGTATATTTCAAACCCCGTTATGTGTTATAACTTGAACCAATTTAGCTTAAGAAAGAATTGACCTATGAAGATCATCTTGTGCACATTATGGACCGTAAGAATCAAGTTCTGAAATAGTGTAGTATTCCTTATGTCAAAGATCAGTAGAATAATCATTCTGAGAGAGAGACTATTGGGAGCCTAAGGAGGAAATGGGAAAGAAAAATCCATAATTATTTGTATCTTATGACAGATCAATGATGTATCGATGACCGAGACTTTTAATGAAATTTAATTGATTCTGAGAAGGAAAATTTGGATTCTATATTCTATTGGATGTATATCAATTTTGAGGACGAAATTCTTATAAGGAGGGGAGGATGTAGTACCCGATTCCTACGAACCAGGTTTAGGTTAATTCTAACCCGGTTCATGCGAACCAGGTTTGAGTTAATTCTAACTCGGTTCATGTGAACCAGGTCTGGATTGATTTAATGTGTTGAGCAACGCTTCGCTCGCAGCGATGACGCTTTGGTTCTCCAGATCTCATAACTGAAGCATCTCGCGGCGACATTAAAAAGGCAGGGGGTGCCCTCCCTCCTAGTGCTCAGAGTCCGTGTCCCCTCCAGGTAATTCTCTGCCCATCCTCTTAGTGCTAGAGAGAGATAGGTATAAAAGCCCACACTCACAATGATGATGGGATCTAAACTCAAGTTCTCTAGCTATCTTTCTTCTAGTTTACTCTTGTTTGTTTCCGAGTTGCTTACTTGAGCATCGGAGGGTTCCCATTGGTTCAACTAGTCTTCGGAGACTTCTTGCAGGAGCACTTTGAGGAGAAGGATCTCTGTTTCCTGACGTTGAAGGAAGGTGACTTGGCATCAACAATCAGCAAATATTAGATGACTAATAGTAGGAGCCCTACTTTCAAAGACGAATCCTCTTATTTTTAATGGGATAATGCTCCATGAATCCTCCTAGTTAATATTTCAGCACAAAGAATGAAGAGATAAGAAAAAAGAGGGCAACTCTAGCACAAACCCCTGCATGATTCAAAGAAATATAAAGAAGATCCATCGATAAAAATTATAAATTCTAGCTCCTACACACAACTGCTAATCCTTTGAATCACCCTCTTAGGAAATTTGAAATGAACAATTTTAGATTGTCCCAACATCATATGCCCTCTCAATATCCAATTTGACAATCATTATTGGTCTGATTCTTAAAGTTTGCAATAATGAATGAATAGTCTTCTAAGCAACTAGAATGTTATTAGAAATGCTCCTACCCTGAGCAAACTCAGCTTGTTCCTCTGACATAAGCTTTGGTAATAGCATTTTAATTCTATTACCAAAATCTTTGCTATAAGTTTGTAAATAGGATTGCAAAGTCTAATAAGTTGAAAAATAGGTGGAGATTGTGGATTCTAGCATTTGAAAACTAAAGTGACAAATGTAGCTTTCTAATTAGGGATAGAATGAGTAGAAAAGAAATTTTGAATACTACACATACATCCCTTTAATAATAAGCCAAAATTTCTTAAAAAGTTCCAAAAGAAATCCATCAGATTCAAGAGTTTTGTTAGAAGCTATAGTCCTTAAAGCCCCCGATATCTCATTTGTCACATCCCCTTCCAACATAATTTGGTCTTCCATATATAGATAAGTACTCAGGTTAGACAAAGATGGAGTACTACAAGTTACTATTAATACCTAATGCTGCTCAAAATACTCCTGAATCACCAAATGGATAGCTACCTCTGAAGTTATTGTTAAATCATTTGATGAATCAAACTCCTTTATCCTATTCGTCCTACTCCTTATAATTATGGAATCCATAAAAAAATTTGTATTTTGATTCCTTGCCTTGAGCTACTGTATCCTTGACCTTTGTATCCAAAAAATACTATGAATTAACAAAAAAATTATGATAAAGACTAATCATCTTCCTTAGCTTACACAAATTTTTAGGACAAGCCACCATCGGCATCTTCCAACTGCTACAAATTAGGAATTTCTTTCTCCACTTCGGCTAGCTTATGAAAAATATCTCCAACATTATTTTTATTCAAAGCCTTGAACATATTTTGTTTTTCTTAATTTCTTGGCTGTACTAATTATTGAAAATTTTGCAGAAACTGAATTCCAAGCACATTGAATAATAACAAAAAAGTAAAAAAAAGATAACTTTAATTCTCAAACCTAAATGGGTTAGACCAGAAATACGTCCTTCTAGAGATAGAAGAAGAGGATAATGTCTCAACCAACTCGAGGAAGATGTTGCATAGTGGCTTGAGGAAAATCATAAAGACAGCTTTTAGTAGCAAGAGCTTGGTCCAAACATTCCCAAATCCTAACACCCCATCTTCATTGTTACACCAAGTAAAAGATGAACCTAGGTAACCCAAATCAATTAAGTTGCTCTCCTTAGAAAAGTACATAAATTCTCCAATCTCTTAAGACCCCACAAAATGTTAGCCCCTGATGAGGGGTAAAATCATCATTGCATTATTGATCGCTCACATTGGCGATGGGGTCGCGCCCAATCCAAACACCCTGCTAGCCAGCTGGCCAGCTGGCATAACATTCTAGCAATGAGGTCAAATCAGCTTTGATGAAGTCGGGTCACCCTAACAATCCGGACCACTTTTATACTTCGGCCATCTAAGCCAAGCTATCCTTATTTCTCGGTAAGCTGAGCTATCCTTATTCCTCGGTAAGCCGAGCTATCCTTGTACCTCGATAACCCGAGCCACCCTCGTACTTCGGCCATCCGAGCTGAGCCATTCCTCGGTCATTCGAGCCAATCCATTCTACACCTCAGAAAACTAGGTTATTCCTCATTCAGGCCAAACCACGACATTCAAAATACCTCTACGAGATCTGGCACGGGAGAGTTCGAATCCACTATAACTGAATAAGACTCCAGGCAACGAATCATGCCCAGAAGTGGCCTAGGATCTGCAAGAGTGGCCTAGGTCTATGTGATCATCGAGCCTCAAAGATCAACCGGCTCTCCCAGTCGTTGATCTTCTAACTGACAAGATACGGACCCTACCGGCCTCATAACAAACTTGATTCAAATCCTAATAGTTTTCAGACCCCATCCAGGGCACGTCCAAGAAATCAGATGATCACCTATAAATACCATAGCATTCCAACCTCTCAGGTATGCGTATAAACTCTAAGACAACCCCTTACGCATTCATTTTCACTCATGGAATCTCATACTCCATTAGAGCTCTCACAAGAGCCTGGAGGAACATTCCTCTGTGAGAGTCTTCTCCTCACATCTGCTTGCTGTGAATCTCCATTGACTTGGGCATCGGAGAGTCCTCCACAGAGGTCAACCCCCATAGCACCCTCTGCATGCGGACTGTCTTGCAGGTTCCACCCTAAGGCGATGGGATCGACGTCCAGATTAGGAGCCGAAAGCGCACCCGAGTCGGAGAACGGATTTCTGCGGCAACAGATTGGCACTAGAGGAAGGGCCCTCAAGTCCCATAAACTTGTGATCCAGGAGACAAGACTCAAAAAATCAGAGCAAAGCATCCTCTAATGGCCAATCGGAAGAGAGCTACATCTGAAGCTCAAGACCAGGCCGCCTCTCAAAGGCCTGATTCGATTAGCGGTGTAGTACCTCCGCTACCACTGCCAGCTGAAACTCCTGCACTGCCGGCAACTGCGGTAACCCTGAACCAGTTCACCACTATGGTTCAGCATGTCCAGGCATTAACCCAGCTGGTCCAGGGGTTCCAGGTGATCCTTGGATTTGCTATCCCTACCTCTCAACCCCATAAGGAGGCTGCCGCCCCTGCCCCACCAACGATTTCTTCTTCCAATCCACCTGGGGCGGCGGATCGCGGTCACTAGCCCACAAAGGCGAAATCGGCACTACAGTGAGCTAGAGGGAAGAAACCGCTCAAATCCGGGCGGGTTTGCTCCCTCTTCCCGATGTCTTCCCAGGATTCGACACTGTTGCCATCTTCTCCTCGCCTGATCCCTCATACCACTCTGGATGAAGGGATCAAACAACATATGCAGGAGATGCGGCAGGAGTGGCGTCGGGAGTTGGACGTCGCCAGGCAAGCTCCTCCATCCCAGCCGAAAGTGGAGCAGAGCATCCCCTTCTCCGAGAGGATCATAAGGAAAGTGATTCCCCCTCATGTCAAGCTCCCTACCATCGAGCCGTATCATGGATCCACCGATCCTGACGACCACCGCAGCAGCTTTAGATCCATCATGATGTTCCACGGGGCATCAGATGTGATCATGTACAGAGCCTTTCCCTCCACTTTAAGGGGATCTGCCCAAACCTGGTTCAACAGCCTAAAACCAGGTTCCATTGAATTTTTTATGAGCTAAGCTGTCTGCTCATTAGCCAGTTCGTCAGCAGCCATCGCCAGCGATGGAGATCCGACTCCCTCTCCGAGATCAAGCAAAGAGAGGGGGAGTCGCTGAAGAGTTACCTTGGCCGCTTCAACATGACCCTCCTAGAAGTCGACCATCTCAACCATGAGGTGGCCATATCTGCCCTGGCCGAAGGAGTGTCCAAGGAGGGAGACTTCTACTTGGCTATGGAGGTGAATTACCCGAAGAGCCTTTCAGACATGATGTCCCTAGCAGACAAATACGCCAGGGTGAAAGAATCGAGGAGGTCAGCCTGGGCCGAGCAGCTAAAGAAGAAAGAGGCAAAGGGCTAGGACAAGCAGCAGGCCCACCGCTATGCTAGCCCGCCTCGCCACCGCAGGGCTCCTCCACCGCCGCCTCGGGACCGAACTCGTAGTCCGGCTCGAAGGTTTGACCGCTATACCCCCCTTACCGCGCCAAGAGCACAGATCCTGATGGAGATCGAGCGTCATCTTCCTTGACCCCCTCCTCTTCGAGGCAACGGAGCTCGAAGGGACCCGGCCAAGTACTATCGCTTTCATCGGGACTACGGGTATGATAGCAAGGATTGTTGGCAGCTCAAAAATGAGATCGAGCAATTGATTCGGTGAGGCAGACTGAACTGGTTTAGGGGCCCTCCTGAGCTGATTAATGAAGAGAATCGCCAGCCTGAGCCTCACTAGCTCCCACCACCAAATACCCTAGTTATCGGCAACGTTAATGTGATAACGACGGCTGGATCTCCATCTTCTTGGCCAGGCGAGGAGGAGAACCTGCCGAAGAAAGCTCGGGTCGATGAGCTTACTTTCTCTGATGAAGACCTTAGGGAAGTACAGTACCCCCATGATGATGCTCTGGTTGTATCTTTACATATAAATAAGTATGATGTATACTAGATTCTGGTTGATAGTGGAAGCTCTGTTAACGTTTTGTATTTTGATGCCTTTGTGAGGTTAAAATTCTAGGTAGAAAGCCTCCGACCATGGAATCCACCCTGATGGGCTTCACAGGTGACTCCATAATCCCTGAAGGAGTCATCACTCTGTCAGTCCAAGCCAGCACCTGGCCCCGTGTGGCTATCATGTTCATGGATTTTCTCGTAACCAAGCTCAGATCTCCCTACAATGCCATCCTCAGTAGACCAGAGTAAATCGCTCTTAAAGCCATCATTTCTATTCCCCATCTCGCCATGAAATTCCCCACTGAATGGAGAGTAGGGGTTGTTCGAGGGAGCAAGATAATAGCTCGGCATTGCTTTGTTGCTGACCTCCAATCCAGAAAGCCCGAGGTGAACGAGCTGGATGCTCGAGAAGATCTCGCCGAGCAATGAGAAGAGCCCGCCGAAGAATTGGAAGAGATACCGCTCGACGAGGCTCGGCCCGACCAAACTATAAAGGTCGGATCGCAGCTAGAAGGAAAGCTTCGACAAGAATTGATCGAGTTCCTTCGAAGGAATGCCAACGTCTTCGCCTGGTCTGCATCAGATATGCATGGAATCAGCCCAGACGTTCTGGTCCACCACCTCAGTGTGGACGAAACATTCAGGCCCATTAAGCAGAAGAAGAGGACCTTCGCCCCAAAGTGCCAAAAAGCTATCGAGGAAGAGGTGGATAAGCTCATCAAAGCCAAGTTTATCCGGGAGGTTAGTTACCTCGACTGGTCATGGTAAAGAAATTGAATGGCAAATGGAGGATCTGCATCGACTTCACTGACCTCAATAAGGCTTGCCCAAAAGATAGCTTCCCTCTTCCGCAGATTGACCAGCTCGTGGATTCAACTTCAGGGCATCAAATGCTAACCTTCATGGATGCCTATTCGGGCTACAACCAGATCCGAATGGATTCCAAAGACGATGAGAAAACCACCTTCATCACCGACCGAGGTATCTATTGCTACCAAGTTATGTCCTTTGGTTTGAAAAATGCAGGGGCCACCTACCAAAGGCTGGTCAACAAAGTCTTCAAGAAGCAAATCAGTCGGAACATGGAGATGTATGTTGATGACATGTTGGTAAAAAGCAAGGAGGCATCTCGGCACATTGAGGACCTTACAGAGAGCTTCGCCACACTTCAAAATATCAGATGAAGCTCAATCCCACCAAATGCTCCTTCGGAGTCAATTCCGAGAAATTCCTTAGCTTCATGGTTTCACAATGAGGCATTGAGGCAAACCCTCAGAAAATCCAAGCCCTGCAACAAATGGTTCCACCAGGGTCGGTCAAGGACATGCAGCGTCTCACCGGGAGGGTAGCAGCCCTCAGCCGCTTCATTGCTCGGTCGGCCGAGAAATGCCTTCCCTTCTTCAGAGTGCTTCGTTCGGCCAAAAATTTTCAGTGGACCCTAGATTGCCAGAAGTCCTTCGAAGACCTCAAGAAATACCTCGGCTCGCCATCTCTCCTCAGTAGCCTAAAGCCAGGGGAGGTGCTGAATCTGTACCTAGCAGTCTCTGAAAACGTTGTTGGCTCGGTGCTAACCAGAGAGGAGAACAGAGTCCAAAGGCATGTCTATTATGTCAGCAAACTACTCAAAGATGCTGAGACGAGGTACAGTCGGATCGAAAAAATGGTCCTAACTCTAGTAACATCGGTCCAAATGTTGATGCCATACCTCCAAGCGCATACTATCATCGTCTTGACCGACCAACCTCTCAAGGCAATTATCCATTGTCCAGAAGCATCGGGGAGAATGACCAAATGGGCTGTCGAACTGAGCAAGCACGACATTCAGTATCAGCCACATCCAGCCATTAAATCCCAAGTTCTGGCAGACTTCCTCCTCGAATGCACCATACCCGAAGATGGCTCTGTTACGGACTCACCTGGGCAACCAAAGCCCAGTGCCCCATGGTTACTCCATGCGGACGGATCCTCCAACATGGGCGGTTCTGGCGTCGGCCTAGTCATCACCAGTCCAGAAGGCTCGACCTTTGAATATGGCATTCGCTTCTCCTTCCTGACCTCAAACAATGAGGCAGAGTATGAAACCTTACTCTCCAGACTCCGAATCGCCCGTGAGCTTAAAGTCAAGAAGCTGATTGCCTACACCGACTCTCAATTGGTGGCTGGCCAGGTACGGGGAGAATTCGAGGCTCGAGAGCCAATTATGATTTGATATCTCCAAAAGGCGCACGATCTATCTTCCTTTTTTGATGAATTCAAAATTGTCCAGATTCTAAGGGTTGAAAATGCGCGCGCCAACCTACTATCCCACCTGGCAACTACGGAGTCGATGGATCTCGAGCGAAAATTCCACCTGGAAGTCCTAAAGAAGCCCATCATCGTCGATGTTGATCACATGATGCAGGTTGACACCGAACCATCCTGGATGGACCCCTTACACCGATACCTCAAAGAAGGATTGCTGCCCACTGATAGATAGGAAGCAAGGAAGTTGAAATTGTAATCATCTTATTATATTCTGATTGATGATCGGCTATATAAGCGATCCTTCTCCATGCCATTGCTCAAATGCCTCCATCCGTTAGAAGCCAATTATGCTCTTCGGGAGGTTCATGAAGGCATCTGTGGCAATCACCTTGGCAGCCATGCCCTGTGCCACAAAGTGCTGCGCCAAGGATATTATTGGCCGATGATGCAGAAAGATGCTGATGACCTTGTCCAAGCCTGTGAAGCGTGCCAACGACACTCAAATATTCAGAGGCTCCCCTCTGCTCACCTGACTTCCATCTCATCCCCCTAGCCCTTCGCCAAGTGGGGAATAGATATACTTGGTCCTTTCCCCCTCGCAATAGGGCAAAGGATGTTCTTATTTGTCGTAATTGATTATTTCACTAAGTGGGTTAAAGCTGAGGCAGTCGCCCAGATAACTGAAGCTCAGGCTAAAGACTTCGTGTGGAGGTCCATCATCTGTCGCTTCGGTCTTCCCCACACCATCATCACCGACAACGGGAAGCAATTCGATAATCCAAAGTTTTGGGAGTTCTGCGAGGATCATGGCATTCTCATTGCCTGACATTGGTCAGACATTCTCATGGTAATGGGGAGGCCGATGTAACAAATCGAACTCTATTGCAGGGAATTAAAGCTCGGTCAACCAAGCACGAGGCAGATGGGCGGAGGAGCTCCACCACGTGTTGTGGGCATACCAAACCACCGAGAGGGCTCCCAAGGGCCAGACTCCATTCAAGATGGCCTTCGGAAATGAAGCTGTTATCCCCATGGAAGTGGGACTCCCCTCCCCTCGAATTGAAGGTTACTCGGAAGAATCTAATGATGAACAGCTTAAAACCAATCTTGACTTGATAGAAGAAGTCATGGAGAAAGCTCGGATCCGGATGGCGGCTTACCAACAAAGAGTTGCCCGCTACCATTCAACCAGAGTCAAAGGGAAGTTTTTCTCTCCGGGTGACCCGGTACTTCGGAAGGCATCCGTCTCAAAGCCACTTGAGCAAGGAAAGATGTCTCCTAATTGGGAGGGTCCTTATTAAATTACGGAGGTGATCAGACCCGGCACCTACAAGCTCCAAGATCTAAATGGGAAATCTATTCCCTGGATGTGGAACTCGGATAATCTCTGCATCTATCATCAGTGAGAGTATGCCCTCTCTGAACTTACCTTGTCCATTGAGTTAAATCTTCAAAGATTCAAAAAATTTCTATTTTTTATCGCTTTCTTTGATGGCTACAAGGAGAGACAGGTTTATAAATCCTTGGTCGGGCCGAGCGATCTCCGGACCTTGGCCGCGCCAAGTAAAATATATCCCAACTGGGCTGGGAGGACTCCGTACCTTGGCAATGCCAAGTAAAATATAATCTTTATAAATCCTCGGTCGGGCCGAGCGATCTTCGAACCTTGGCCGCGCCAAGTAAAATATATCCCAGCCAGGCTGGAAGGACTCCGTACCTTGGCAGCGCCAAGTAAAATATAATCTTGAAGACTCGGCCAAGCCGAGTGATATATTATTTGAAGCCTCAGCCAATCCGAGTGACGATCTTCGTACCTTGGCAGAGCCGAGTAAAATATAATATTTATAAATCCTTAGCTAGGCCGAGCGATCTCCGAATCTTGGATGCGCCAAGTAAAATATATCCCAGCCGGGCTGGGAGGACTCCGTACCTTGGTAGCGCTAAGTAAAATATAATCTTGAAGCCTCAGCCAAGCCGAGTGATATATTATTTGAAGCCTCGGCCAATCCGAGTGACAATCTCCGTACCTTGGCAATGCCAAGTAAAATATAATCTTTATAAATCCTCAGTCGGCCCAAGCGATCTCCATACCTTGGCAGCGCCAAGTAAAATATAATCTTTATAAATCCTCGACCGGGCCGAGCGATCTCCGTACCTTGGCAGTGCCAAGTAAAATATAATCTTTATAAATCCTCGGCTAGGCCGAGCAATCTCCGTACCTTAGTAGTGCCAAGTAAAATATAATCTTGAAGCCTCGGCCAAACCGAGTGATATATTATCTGAAGCCTCGGCCAAACCAAGTGATATATTATCTGAAGCCTCGGTCAAACTGAGTAATATATTATCTGAAGCCTTGGCCAAACCGAGTGATATATTATCTGAAGCCTCGACCAAACCGAGTGCTATATTATCTAAAGCCTCGGTTAAGCCAAGTGACGATATCCGTACCTTGGCAGCACCAAGTAAAATATCTTCCCGAAAGCCTCGGCCTAAATGAGCAATTTCTCAAATACTCTGACGCAACAAGATGTCCTATTATGCTTCGGCAGAGGTTAGTAACCCTCATCCGCTTACTAGCAAGATTATGCAAATTATTTCTTCTCAAAAAATACGTACATCATTCCTTAAATAGGATCATGTTTATTGCATAAGTCCATAGGGCCGCCCAGGCCATTCTTTGACCCACACAGAGATAAACACTTCCTCCACATGGGATTTAATAACATGTTGGCAAAAATAAAGTAGCAAGAACGCTGCTGAACTTATAGATTATGCTACGGATTGGAAAGCACAAAATGAGAGTAGCAACACTCGACACAATTACATCAGAAAAAGAAACAGATGTTGAAAGAAGAAAGAGCAGAAACTTTCTTTATTAATGAAAAGATTACAACCTCTTAAGAGGCATTACAAGTGCGTCAAAGCATATGAAATACAAACAAATAAAAGCTTGGCTGAGCAGCTTCGGTCGATAACATGTCTTTACATCCGACCCAGAAATCAGAGAAACCAGACAAGCTCCGTTAAGCCACTGGTTAAGGCCAAAGAGCAAAGTAGGCCATCCATGAATCCCTCGGATGAACACATGAAGGGATCATAACCAGGTCAAAGACCTGTGGATGCCGATGCTAAAGATGCCTTTCCCCCAAGTGGGATGCTGGTCTGTTAGCCACTGCCGAAGCACATAGGCAGGGAACCAGCAGACTGACAAATCCCTCCTCCCTCTTCACATGGCAAAAGATTCCTCAGGCGAATGAACTGAGGAATTCAAGCTGAGGGAGGAGGCAAAATTAATGTAAGTCATGGGGGATACGTATGCTTTGCATTTCCTTTTGTCCCCATGGCAAGTGACAAGGGACACATAGGAAGTGCATACGTGCGCTCCCCATATGCCCTTTGCGGGCCTCTCGTGTGCTCTTCATATGACCTTCGAGAATTTCTCCCTTGAGGATTGCTTGCTCTTCAGCAGCTTCTTCGTCGCCCCAGCTATATGGGGCAAGCCTATTTGCTAAAGAAAAACTCAGTCTTTCCACTCTCAACCTCAATGAAACAGATTCCATGGAAACCCTTATGACTCACAAGAAAGAAAAGACTTTGAAGGATGGCCTGGCACAGTCCGCTCCCTGCCCCTTTTTATAGGCAAACAAACCGGGGGTGGTCATTAAAGAAGGGAGCCCTAAAATTCGAAACGCCCCGGCCATGCTACCACGTGGCGGTTCAGGATAAAAGGGCGCTCTCCAATGCGCACCGAACGCATTTCCCAGGCCATGACGCATGACAAAAGATTTCCCTCTGATCTCAAATCAAGAGCCTTAAATTCAGAAAATCGTCCGTCGGTCCTTAAGATACGGGCAGGCCTGGGAAATCGCCTTGTGAAAATGATGCCATCCAATGGCGATCGAATGCTTATCACGTACGTTAAAAAGACCCATGTTGGAAAAGGCCAACGGGATAAATGCCCTATGCAAAAAACAAAGCGTCCTTCGGCAAATTAAAAATCCATCTCATCCGCCCGGGCGGGAAATAAGATGATTTCTTATAGACCAGGCTATCCACCAAATCTCGGCCCCAGTCAAAGTACTCACGCAGTCTTTGGTTGTATCGTGTCGAACCATTTTATGCCTCAGCCAAATGAGCCAATCTCTTACTCGGATAGACCGAACTATCCGCCTAGCCTTGGCCTCGACCGGGATGTTTCCTAAGGTTCTAGCCGAGCTATTCTCTGCTTCGGCGCATCGAACCATCTGCTAGGCCTCGGCCTCGACCGAGACATTTCCTTAAGTTCAAACCGAGCTAGCTTACATCAGCAAAGCAAATTGGTTCAACTTCAAACAAATAAGACATTCAATCTAGAAAGGAACACGAATTGATTCATTCGCCGTCTGGAAAAACTCGTGACAAAAAGATCGTCCAAAAAAGACAAGCAAGTGGAGACGAAAGATCCATTTATTAAAGGTTTCGGCCAGGTTACAAATCTGAGAAGCAAAAATACATAGATGACCCTTAAGAATCAGGGCTCGGATCGGTCCCAGGAGCTTCTTCAGTAACATTCAGGAGGACTCGACTCGCTTCACCCACTTCAAATGTCAAAGGAAAAACCTCAGGTTCCTCGGCAGCGAGTTGAGGGCATTCTTCGGAAGCCGCGGCCTCATTATGGCCCATGATAGCATCAAGATCAATGTCTAAAATATCCTCATACTCAGCTTCCTCAGCCCTCGGGGTACAGGCATCAAAATGTTCGGCATCCAAAAAAGATAAATTCCATTCGGGATGCGCCCGAGAGATCTTTGCTTGAGTCTCCTCCTCACCGAACCTAAATGCATCGGCTTAAGCCTCTCTACGCTCCTCAGAAAATTGGGCAGAACTCTTGTACTCCTCCATAGTCGAAGCAATTCGGTTATTGGCTTTAGTTAACTACCCCCGAGATCAACGTTCATCTGACGACTTACGGAGAATTCCACCCTTAGAGCTTTAAATTGCTCCTGCACCTCGAACTCGATTTTGCCCATATGCAAAAATACCAGAACATTCGAGCCTACGAACAAAAGAAAATTAGTACCGAAAGCAAACAAATGGGAAGACACTATACCTCTTCCTCCCGCTGAGCCATTTCATTGCTCAGCTCCTAAATCCTTTCCAAGGCCTTCAGCTTAGCCGACTTGTTTTGTTGAAGACCCTCCTTGAGGTCATCAATTTGGGACTGCTTGTCCCCAACTTCCCGCCGAGATCGATCGAGATCTTCAGTAAGCCGAGCAATTTGCTCATTTTGCCATTTCAGCTGATTCTCCATATCGATGAATTCCTTATTTAGATTGGCGAGCTAATCCCGCTGCCGCCGACACTTATGCTCATCCTCCTCGAGCCTCTTACTCCAATTATTTCTATCTTCAGCATAACTAGCCCTCAACTGGTTCCACCTTTTGTCGAAATACTGCTGCATGGTCTTAACGTCATTGTCATGCTTTGCCTTAATCTGGGATAACTCCAGGCAAGCCTTGTCTAATTGCTTGCGGAAACCCTGGAGCTCTTTGACTTGGGTTTCGAGCTGAGAGGCTCTTTCGGTTGCAAGCCGGTGAGACTCGCTTGCCCTTTCAAAATCCACCCTGGTGGACGCCAAGGCCCTAAAGAGCCGACTGGTTGAATCCACCCTAGCCCGAAGGTCGGCCGCCTCCTTCCTGGCCTGAGCACAGGCCCCAATGGCCAAATTTAAATGCCAAATCAGCGCTCTTGTGACCAAAGCATGCTGTGAGAACAACACAAGTAAGAAACCATGGCACGGTCGACCAATAAAGAATTACAACCTCGGTACAATAACTCACCCGGGAGATGTAGTTTGAAGCCATCGTCATGAGAGTAGCATTGCTAATTTCGGAGAGAAGGAAAGCATCCTTCGGCGCCCCGAGCTGGCCGAAAGCCGCCTCAATGATATCCTCGACAGCAAACTCGTCCGTCGAGGAACTCCCTCCCACGCGCAGAACGGACCTCATCAAGGTAGTGAGCATATCATCCACCTCCGGGCTGTGGACAAAGGAGCTATTAGCCGAAGAACCGGCCTGAGGGATTCCGACCCAAGGAATCATCCGCTCAGCTTCCCCTGTCAGAGCTCCAACCTGCAAGGCCTCGAATGCTTCGGCCCCGATCGAGGGAGCCTCAGCCCGAGCACCCCCTTCATCCAGCGATTCCTTCTCCTCCTCCTCTTCCTCTTCGGCTATCCCATAAAAGGTATCAAATGCAAAAATCTGAATATAGAGGATAACTTTTTGTTATCCCCTCTGGTTGCATTTGATTGGAGGGATAGGAGAGGATATCCCCCAAATATATTTGATTAAACCCCAAAGTACCCCCAAACCTTCGGTCCTCCATCTCAATCTCTTCCTTCCCCTCTTGCAGTACACCGAGAATTGCGTGCTCTCTGCCTCCAACTCCATTCGACCGTCCGACCCCACCGGCGCCACGAAGGTCACGGCCTCCATCAGCGGAGAAGGGGACAATGTTGCACAGCTTCCGTCAAGATCAGGCGCGTGAGGAAAGATAGAGAAGAAGAAGAATAGATGGATATAGAAGAAAAAGAGAATGAATGCCTTTATTTTTCTAAGGTTTCGTTCCCATCTCCGGTTACATTTAGATAGAGCCTTAAATAACCATCCATCTTGGATGATAAGACTTATCCACACCAGCCTGTAACCAACTCCCTAACAAACTCCCTAAAATATGGAAGTCTATCCAGAAACCTGAGCCCAATCCTTCTGGACCCAGCTCCATAACCTACGATTAGGTTATTAAACATTCTCTCAAAAAACTCCCTTCTAAGCCATGCAAGAAAGCACTCAAACCCGAGCCCATGTACACCTATGACTCACATGCTCTCTATTCTTGGGTCACAAGCCGACCCAAATGATTTAGGAACCTGAGAACTTATGTAGCCTAAGATCTCAAACCTGTGTGACTCTCCTAAACTTTGGATGTACCACACCTTAGCTTACAATCTCCACCTTGGTGTATCAAAGTTACAGTAAGCTCCATATGGTCTATCTATCCCATCAGTACTCCACATCTAAAGAAGCTATCTCGAGGTAGTACCTTAGTAAGTGCATCCGCTGCGTTATCTTTTGTAAATACTTTTACAAGCTCCAACTCACCATCCTCCATAAGCTCCCTGATCCTGTGGTATCTAATGTCAATATGTTTGGTCCTAGCATGATAAACTGGATTCTGGACCAAACATAAAGCACTCTGGCTATCAGAAAATACCCTGATCACCCCCTGTGTTATCCCCATCTCCAGTGCAAGGCCTTTCAGCCACATAGCCTCCTTTGCAGCCTCTGAAATACCAATATACTCTGACTCTGTAGTAGACAAAGCCGTCACTGGCTGTAGACTTGACCTCCATGATATTGGACCACCATTCAACACAAAGACATACCCTGTCGTCGACCTCTTGGTGTCCAAATCACCTCCATAATTAGCATCAACAAAACCCGCTATCTGATCCTGAGCCTCCATGGTCAGTCTAGTGCCATCCTCCATGCTACTATACCCATAGCATATACCAACACTGACTGTGCCAACAAGATATTTGAAGATCCCTTTCAGAGCTCTCCAATGTGCTTTACCCGGACTAGCCATGAATCTGCTAACTTGGCTAACAGCATATGCAAGGTCAGGCATACAACACACCATAGCATACATGAGGCTGCCAACTCCTGAAGCATAAGGTACTCTGGACATCTCCTCAGCCTCTATCTCAAAACTTGGTGACATAGTTTTGGAGAGCTTAATATGACCGGCCAATGGTAATTTGGCTGGCTTTGCACTATCCATACTATACCTCTCCAAGATCCTCATGATATAAGTCCCCTGAGATAAATGAAGCAACCTCCTGTGTCTGTTCCTAAAAATTTTCATCCCCAAAATCTGTGTAGCAAGACCTAAATCCTTCATTTCAAACTCAGCTGACAATGCTGCCTTTAGATCCTCCACAACAGCTTTACTTTTGCATGCAATTAACATATCATCCACGTACAAAAGCAAGTATAATCTGGAATTATCTTCTAAAATCTGAAAATAAACATAGGGATCATACTCACATTTAGACATATCGATGCTCCTCACAAAGGTATCAAACCATAGATACCACTGACGCGGTGACTGCTTCAAACCATATAAGGATCTCTGCAAACGACATACATTTCTTTCTGACCCCGGTTCTATGATCCCTTCCGGGTGCTCCATATAAATCTCCTCCTCCAAATCCCCATGAAGGAAGGTCGTCCTGACATCTATCTGCTCCAGTTCCAAATTCTGCACTGCTACAATGCTCAGCAATATCCTGATAGATGTGTGTCGTACCACTGGTGAGAACACCTCATTGTAGTCAATGCCTTCTTTCTGAGAAATTTCTTTGGTCACTAACCTGGCCTTATACCTGATCTTCTCCTTCTCTGTGGCTCCTTCTTTGCATTGAAATACCCATTTACAACCAATGGGCTTCTTTTCACTTGGTAGTGACACCAACCGCCAAGTCTGATTCTTCTGTAGGGACTGCATCTCTTCTACCATTGCCTGGACCCATATATCTCTATCTTGGCTTGTCATTGCCTCCTGATAGGTAACTGGTCCTCCACTGGCAGCTACCAATGCATATAACTGTTGGAAATTATGTATACAAGATATGAATCAAATTCATATAAACATTGCGGAAGGTATAATATAAAATTCGCAGATGCCTCTTAGGAACAAATTCATTATATCTCAAATAAAATCTAATTTTATTCATACGTGAGTCCTTTATCGATGTAGATGAGAATGAAGCCGGTTAATCCTTTGCCACTATTTGTCCATGTGTTCAGCCTCTAACGGTGATCCACGCGGAGAAGAAGGGATGAAGACCTCCAAGGTATGAAGATGACACTACAGGAGAGAGAGAGGGGTGCTAGCGCCTCTTGAATCCCCTTACAGCAATACAGAAGATATTTTGAAGAAAGATCTAATCTTTTTCTTCTCTTTCTCTTCTTTCTTGATAGGAAGGAACTATATTTATAGGTTGAAAATGAGACGTTCCAAAGAGGAAGAGATCTCTCTTCATGGTAAGAAACTCCCATCTTCATGGTAAGAAACTCCTTCCATCTTCATGGTAAGAAACTCCCATCTTCAAGGTAAGAAACTCCTCCATCTTCATGGTAAGAAACTCTCATCTTCATGGTAAGATTAATCCAAGTGTCACAATCTCAGCCTTTAAAATTAGGAGTTGGTTATCCCATAACTACATGCCCTAATTTGTACGTGTTCATCATCGAACCGTAGAGATTCATAATGGCTCATCCCATGGGCATGATTTCATCTTCACATGGCTGAGATTGGACATCCATACCTGAATAATCAGAGCCATCCATCACATGGATCAAGTTACATATCGGTATTCAATTATTTGTTCATCATATGTACAAATAATTTCTCCTTAACATTCCTTCTATTATAATGGATCATATCCATTATAATTATATCTTCTTTAAATTTGGGTCTCACCCAATTATTTAATTGATCATCTTATCTGAATTAAATCTAATTTAATTTTTATTTTAATTCATTCAATATTCTCCTTAATGCGTGTGACCCATTAGGCCCTTTAACATATTGGCAATAATCATGTCCTAATCATAGACCCTAGGAATGATTGGACAACTCTTTGTCTAATTCAACAACATGATTATAGATCATGAGAGGCCTCTAGCAAAGTATCATGATAACTCAACTGCTAAAGGTTTTGTTGATGTGACCATCAACACCTGTCCATGAACGTTTACCGTATGATCAAATCCTTTCATTACATATCTCAGATCAATCAGTGGTATGGAATGTGTCAACCCTGTAATTGATCTTTGTTTACTTGATCTTAGAAAAAATTGACTATATGAATTAGAACTTCGAAACCATTTGAATTTCAACTCAACCTTGCAATGATTTAATAATTAATTTAATCCATCAAGTGGCCGTGGGATATAACCCTTTCTATTAAGGGAGACGAATCCTATTTTGATCAAACATCATCTTTATGTGCTTCATGTCATACCCAACCGACACCATATTTGCCACCCATGGCTAGAGCGACGTTTGGATGCCGTCAAAGCATGACATTTCACACATGAGATGCAATGAAGATCTCAAGTCAAAGGATCACTCACACACCACTATTAGAGATCAACCATCAACACTATATAGAATATCCATATGGGATCTCTGTATGGGTCATCCAATACATCGTTACAATAACAAGCATCCACACACCTATCCAAGTATCTTCATACTTTAGCTTGTGAAATCAGTTTCTCACCCCAAGGGTGAGGATATACAATGTGTGCTAGTCTCACGATGTTCGATGGTGTCCAGTCCCATCTATACATTGACTAGGGAAGTTTAAAGAATCGAACCATAACGTGCAATTTGAATCTCACAATTTGTAATCTCTATTACAAATTCCATATGCACAGTTCACATTCTTTTGGACTTTATCTCACGGATAAATATATCAAATAAAAGACATTTGGATAGATAAAGAAACCATTTTATTTATATTCATAGAATGTATACAGCATTTAATCCAATTGGATTTAGGGCATACACTAACAATCTTCCACTTGCACTAGAGCCATTCACCCATGTATTTAATACCGAGTGACTTAACATGATTATCATGCTTCTGCTGTGGCAGGGCTTTAGTGAGCGGATCAGCTACATTATCCTCAATGGGGACTCATTCTATTTTTACATCATTTCTACCAATAATCTCTCTAATTACATGGTATCTTCTGAGTACATGTTTGGACCTCTGATGAGACCTTGGCTCCTTAGCTTGCGCAATAGCTCCATTATTGTTACAATACAAGTGTACTGGATCAGCAATGCTTGGAACCACACCAAGTTCAGTGATGAACTTTTTGATCCAAACCGCTTCTTTGGCTGCATCTGATGCTGCGATGTACTCAGCTTCGGTCGTAGAGTCGGCAGTCATATCCTGCTTGGAACTTTTCCAGCTGACTGCACCGCCATTGAGTGTAAAGACATAGCCTAATTGAGATTTAAAATCATCTTTATCAGACTGAAAACTAGAATCTGTATAACCCTGAACTATGAGTTGGGTCCTCCATAAACCAAGAACATATCCTTAGTCCTTCGTAAGTACTTAAGGATATTCTTAACGACCATCCAATGTTTCTCACCAGGGTTTGCCTGGTATCTACTAGTGATACTCAATGCATAAGAAATATTAGGTCTCGTACATAGCATCGCATACATGATGGATCCGATTGCTGAGGCATATAAAATCCTATTCATGTGCTCTATCTCCATTTGGGTCTTAGGACTCATGTCCTTGGAGAGATGTATTCCATGTGATACTGGCAGGAATCCCTTCTTAGATTCCTCCATGCTAAACCATTTTAGCACTTTATTTATGTATGTTGATTGGGACAATCCAAGCAACCTTCTAAATCTATCTCTATAGATCTTAATACCTAGTATGTAGGCTGCTTCTCCCAAATCTTTCATGGAGAACTTGCTGGACAACCATTCCTTCACTTCTTGCAGCAAGGATACATTTTTCTATCAATAATATGTCATCTACATATAATATCAGGAAAACAATAACACTCCCACTAACCTTCTTGTACACACATGGATCATCCTCATTTTTGATAAAATCAAACTTTTTGATTATTTCATCAAAACGGATGTTCCAACTTCTAGAGGCTTGCTTAAGTCCATAAATGGACCTTTGCAGCTTACATACCTTTTAAAAATCAATGGACTCAAAACCCTCATGTTGTGTCATATACACATCCTTCACTAAATCACTATTTAGAAAGGCGGTCTTGACATCCATTTGCTATATCTCATAATCGTAATAGGCTGCAATCACAAGCAAAATCCTTATGGACTTAAGCATGGCCACGGGCGAAAAGGTTTCATCAAAGTCAACACCTTGCCTTTGCTTGTAACCTTTTACAACTAACCTTGCCTTATAGGTAATCACATTACCATTCATGTCTGTCTTCTTCTTGAAGACCCATTTGCACCCTTTGGGTTTTATCCCTTCAGGTGGATCAACTAAAGTCCATTCTTGGTTGTCGTACATGGAGTCCATTTCAGACTTCATGGCTTCAAGCCATCTCTTGGAGTCAATGTCACAAATTACTTCATCATAGTTAGTAGGCTCATCATCATCTATAAGAAATCCATATCTCTTAGGAATATAATGTGTTCTACTAGACCTACGTAGCTGATGTGTACATGGAGCTTCCTGTGGCTCCATCATTTCTGATAGAGGTTCATGTAAATGTTGCCTGAATGTGAGTTGAGTCTCCTGCTCAACTCCCACTACATTTGACATTTGCTCGATGTCATCTAATCGGTCTGTGTCAATTTGTGGTTCTTGAGTTTCACTAATCTCAATATTTCTGCCACTACCATTTCTTAGAAAAATCTCATTCTCTAGAAATATGGCATGCCTTGAAACAAACACCCTTTGCTCGAGTGGGTGGTAGAAGTAGTATCCTTTTGTTTCTTTAGGATACCCCACAAAATTACACTTGTCAGATCTAGCTCCCAGCTTGTCTGACTCATTACACTTTACATAAGCGTAGCAACCCCAAATCCTTAGATGACTAAGGGTTGGTTTCTTTCCACACCATATCTCATAGGGAGTGGAACTGACCGACTTAAACGGAACTCGGTTTAGAGTGTATTCGGCTGTGTGTAGGGCATAGCCCCAAAACATTTTTAGAAGATTTGCAAGGCTTATCATTGATCTCACCATATCTAATAATGTGTGATTTCTTCTTTCTGATACACCATTATGCTGTGGCGTACCAGGAGGAGTCCACTGAGAGAGAATCCCATTCTCCTTCAAATATTCTAAGAACTTGTAGTACCCGGTTCCTACGAACCAGGTTTAGGTTAATTCTAACCCGGTTCATGCGAACCAGGTTTGAGTTAATTCTAACGCGGTTCATGTGAACTAGGTCTGGATTGATTTAATGTATTGAGCAACGCTTCGCTCGCAGCGATGACGCTTTGGTTCTCCAGATCTCATAATCGAAGCGTCTCGCTGCGACATTAAAAAGGCAGGGGGTGCCCTCCCTCCTAGTGCTCAGAGTCCGCGTCCCCTCCAGGTAATTCTCTGCCCATCCTCTTAGTGCTAGAGAGAGAGAGAGAGTTGCCATGGGAGAAAGAGGAAGAGAGAGAGTATCAAGAGAGAGGAAGAAAGAGAGAGAGAGAATCGAGAGAGATCGTGATAGAGAGAGAGAGAGATTGTGAGAGAGAGAGAGACAGCGTGAGAGAGAGAGAGACAGCGGGAGGCAGAGAGAGAGCGAGGGAGACAGTGAGAGAAAAACTCGCCGATCCCCTTGGTTCAGGCCCGGCGGCGTGCTCGCCGCCGCGCTGGGCCTGATACTTGACCGGCAACCCCGCCGGCGCCGGAGGAGTCGTCCGGCGGGGTGGTGGTGGAGAGAGAGAGGAGAGGGAGGGCCAATTGGCCCTCCTCTCACGCAATGGCGGATTTGGCTTCCATCGGTTGGTTCGGGACCGACGGCGTGCTCGCCACCTCACCGGGCCCGAGGTTTGGCCTGTCGCCTCCACCGGCGCCGGGCGTGCATCCGGTGGAGGTCCGGCCGGCCATGGTAGCCGGCCGTGCCACCGGCACAGTTCTGTGCTGCATGGAGGAGTTAGGGAAGCTGAGAGAAATTGAGGGGGAGAGAGGAGGTTTGGCGGCCGGCAGCGGCGGCAGCCGGCTCTACCCGGCCACCGGCGGCCGGGCCGCCTTCAATTTGGCCGGTGGCGGCCCCGGCCACCGGCCATGTTCCCGTCCCCTGTTCGGTGAAACAGGGGATCGGGCGGATCTAAGGCTGAACCGGGCCGGCTGGGCCGGCCGGTTCAGGCCTTTTGGGCCGTGCAGCATAGAAAGTTTGGGCTGATTTTTGGGCCCTGTAACAGGTCGGGATTAGAAAAATAATTATATGGTTAGAATCTTGATGAATTCTAGTTTCATGGGGTATTTTTACTTCCCCAATTGGGTGTGTGGTGGGAGATATTCGAGCCCAAAGTAGGGCCCGTGAACTAGTTTGGGTAGAAACTCTAAGGGTCATTTTAATATTTGTTGCTAATAAATTAATTGTGTAAATGACTCTGTAGGTGCTCAGACATTTGACTAGCTGATTTATACCTGTTGGATTGCGTACTGAGGTAAGTAAGCCAGTTATCAGTATTTAATAATTAATTCATAAATGTTTAAATTATGAATTGTGATGTGAAGAATTGTCATTGGCTAAATTGTAAGTGGATGTATGTTATGAATACATGGCTGTTTATGTACTATGATTTCATATGTGGATGCTATGCATGAGAGATACAGCTATTATGACATTGATGTGATATATTACATGCAATTGTTCAGTAGGTATAATCCACTGTTTATGCAATATTGAATTGTTATTGACATGATGAGTGCATGTGATGTGAGGTACTGTTATGTGTCGCCGTGGTTCTCCTTTATCCTGTCATACCACACACACGTCTAGAGGACGTGTTCTTGTGGATTTCGACATGGCGTGACCCTAGTATTTCGACCCTACTTCAGTAGGGGGGATGTTAGTATACTTTGGTATTTCGACCCTACTTCAGTAGGGGGGATACTTGTTAGTATACTATGGCATTTTGACCCTTTCAGTAGGGGGGATGCCTGTTGGTACATTATTGAGATATTGCAGGGCCGTGGGTCACATTTACAGTTACCATTGAGAGTATAAACAGTGGGTTTACTTATATAGTATAATTGAGCGCTTATGGATGCAGATGATTGGTATTATATTCATAAGTGCCGCCACGGTTCTCCTTTGCTATGGCCATACACATCTAGAGGATGTGCTCAGATGAAGCATTGCAGGGCCATGGGACACGCATGATATAATACTTACATTGCATAATGGAGTGATTGTGAATGCAAAAGAATGAATTATATTGATATGTGCCGCCGCTGTTCTCCTTTGTTATGGGGCATTGTTGGGCCGTGGGACACATATGATATAATATAACAATGATGGGTTTACTTACATTGCATGTTTGAGTATTTGTGAAATGTTTATGCATGCAGATCATTTATATGCTTATTGATTGCTATGCTATGATTTGACTGTATAACGTGGTTTACTTACTGAGTGTAATCTCATAAAAATATTATAATATTTTTGCTATAGGACCATGAGATTTGAGAATAACATGTTGGAGTGATGGACCTCAACTCAAATAAAATATAGATTTTGTTTATTGCTATACAAGTGTATTTATGTGTAGGGCTTGATGCCCAGACTATATTATGGTGGTGTGTAAGGAACCATAGGTTCGTTGGAGCTTCTATTTAAAATAAAGTGGATTCATATGTTGATGTAACCCCAGTAATGCTTATGTGTAGGGCTTGTAGCCCAAATCTTTAGTTATGGATTGTATTAAAGTCATGGACTTGAATGATATATAGGTTGTTGCTTTTCTTGAATTCAGTGTCATGTTTCGGGATGCCTTGCGTGCCCGGCACGCGGCGGGTTGTCACCCTAGCTCAAAATTTTGGGTCTGGGGCGTGACAGCTTTTATGGTATCAGAGCATAGGTTATGACCCTAGGGACATGGACATATTGACATGATAACAAGTAGAGAACTTATGACCCTAGGGACAGAGACATATTGACATGATATCACGTAGAGAACATATTTTGAGACACCTGACACTTTAGTTTATGACATTAACCACATCTAATTTAACAGAAAATAGATATGGCTCGCAGTACTAGGAGCCAACAGTATGAGGAGGACTCTCTGGCGGTAATGCTGATTAGCCGGTGGGTTAAGGAACTACTGGAGGTATGGCCCCTGCCAACCCAGTAGGGATTGAGCACCAGCGATTCCAGTCCGAGATGCTTCAAGCTCTCTCGAGTATGGCGCAGTCTATGCAGGACATGCAGCATCAGAGTGCGCAGCGGAAGCGTGGTGGGCCCATAACCCACAGGACCCAGGTTATGACTTGGGGATATATGCATATTGACACTCTAGGCAAAATACTTGGATGATATGGAGACAATTATGACTTTCAAGGAATTTCATGAATTTTGCTTTGGAAGCTTGAAATTTAAAGTTTATCAAGAATTACAAGTTTGATAGGAATTGAGAATGAACCATCGCAAGCCAATGATATTATGTGGGCTCCCTGGCTGGTAGCCTTGATCAATGGGGAGGTCAAGGGGCTTCTAGAGGTTTTAGCTCCATTAAACTTGTTGGAAATGATTCGTAGCAATTTTAGACCTTTAAATAATATGGGTAGATGAAATTTTAATTGGATATGCGATAAAAGACAGATGAATATATGGAATATGATATAGTAGTTGAAAAGTGCAATTGTTGACTAATATGACTAAGATATCTGTTCATTAAGTTATTGTGCCTTTCTTCATGATTCCTATGTCGATATCTTTCTCCAGGATGGATAAATTATCAATCAGCCATGAGTGGCATATCTATTTTCAAGGAAAAAGGAGGGAGATGATTTTATCAATTATGGATTATGGTTAAGGATACATGTTATATCACTTTCAAGTCATGATGAGATCACTATAATTTTCTAATTATGTCTTTTGGATGGTAAGTGCATTTTCAATCTTAATTGATCTTATAAGTCATGAATCCATCTGAGCTAGATCAGTGAGGTCACTTTGAGATATTTGAAGGGTTTGAATTAGTTGGTCATGTTATGGAATGAGACATTTCATAATCTATAGATGATTTTGATAGTCATTGGTAACAAAATAATCAACTCATGGATTTGAGCCATTTAAATTATAATATTCATTGAGAATAAACTGACCTATTTAAAGAGAAATGGATTGGTTATGGTGGTATTATTGATAAATATGAAGGAGATAAATTAATTATACTGATGATTAGTGATGGTACTATTATTCAAAGAAAATAAATTTTAATTACGATAATTATGTAAGATATCTTAAATGATTGGCATAATGTTCATTGATGTTAGCTTGAAGTATTCAAGAGTAAAACCAAGTATATTATGATGATTGATATAAGTGTCGTAATGATTAATGGTACGTTCAACTATTCAAGAGTTGAGGGAGCATTGAAAGAAAATTATCTTATATCTAATTCACAAGAATTTCGAACTGTCTTATCAAGGAATTGAGAGTACCTGATATGTTGCTAACCTTAAGTATGGAAGACATTATACATGTGGTAGACTCTATGGTATTTATGATGTTTGTGTTGTGAGAAGTTAAGATGGCATGAAAGAAATATTTCTTAAGGAATTTAATTTAATTTGGTAGAAAGATCAAAATTAATTGTTGAAGTTGGATACCTCATTTGGGTACTTAGGAATGAATAAAAGTTTGCTAGTGAGCATCTATAATAACACAAAAATTCATGAATATTTAATTTCAAGGATGAAATTTTAGTGGGATGAGATGCTAATATTTGTTTCTGGTTTAGTAGTAAAATGAGTAAATTGAATTGGTATTCATTTGTCTCACTCCTCTAATTCGATGATGTAATCATAGAGCTTAGTGGGTTAAGCTGAATCTCAGTCCAACCTTCCACCCTCAAGTAATAGACAACTGCAGAAACCAATAAGATTTTAGATGTTATACTGTGAGCCTGTGTAATGGATTTAAGAGGTGCTTGGTATTGTTCTTACCCTTAATGATATTGCTTATTTATTGATTTCCAAGCCAATATTCAAATGGATTCATTTCAATTGTCTACGATATAAGGTGTAGATTTCCTTCATATTGAGATGAAGTGAGAGCGACAATTTTGGACTGAGCTTGTTTAGCAGCTATTAAAAGTATCATTAATTAAAGCAGTTTTTGTAGCTCAAAGTTAATAGAAAATTTATGTTTGAAATTTCAGGTTAAAGATCATTTGGAAGTTTGGCTAACCAATGATGTTATGAGGTCTGTGTTAGAGGTGACTTGAGCCACAAAACATTGGGTCATTTGAAACTTTGATCAAGATAAAGGAAGTGTCTTATAGCTTAGCACTGCTTTCATTACTCTTTGTAGTGTTCAATGTGTTTCATATCTTTATGACAGAGGAAGTATATTTCAAACCCCGTTATGTGTTATAACTTGAACCAATTTAGCTTAAGAAAGAATTGACCTATGAAGATCATCTTGTGCACATTATGGACCGTAAGAATCAAGTTCTGAAATAGTGTAGTATTCCTTATGTCAAAGATCAGTAGAATAATCATTCTGAGAGAGAGACTATTGGGAGCCTAAGGAGGAAATGGGAAAGAAAAATCCATAATTATTTGTATCTTATGACAGATCAATGATGTATCGATGACCGAGACTTTTAATGAAATTTAATTGATTCTGAGAAGGAAAATTTGGATTCTATATTCTATTGGATGTATATCAATTTTGAGGACGAAATTCTTATAAGGAGGGGAGGATGTAGTACCCGATTCCTACGAACCAGGTTTAGGTTAATTCTAACCCGGTTCATGCGAACCAGGTTTGAGTTAATTCTAACTCGGTTCATGTGAACCAGGTCTGGATTGATTTAATGTGTTGAGCAACGCTTCGCTCGCAGCGATGACGCTTTGGTTCTCCAGATCTCATAACTGAAGCATCTCGCGGCGACATTAAAAAGGCAGGGGGTGCCCTCCCTCCTAGTGCTCAGAGTCCGTGTCCCCTCCAGGTAATTCTCTGCCCATCCTCTTAGTGCTAGAGAGAGAGAGAGTTGCCATGGGAGAAAGAGGAAGAGAGAGAGTATCAGGAGAGAGGAAGAAGAGAGAGAGAGAATCGGAGAGAGATCGTGAGAGAGAGAGAGAGATCGTGAAAGAGAGAGAGACAGCGGGAGGCAGAGAGAGAGTGAGGGAGACAGTGAGAGAAAAACTCGCCGATCCCCTTGGTTCAGGCCCGGCGGCGTGCTCGCCGCCGCACCGGGCCTGATACTTGACCGGCGACCCCGCCGGTACCGGAGGAGGCGTCCGGCGGGGTGGTGGTGGAGATAGAGAGGAGAGGGAGGGCCAATTGGCCCTCCTCTCGCGCGGTGGCGGAAGCCTTCCGCTAGTTGGTTCGGGCCCGGCGGCGTGCTCGCCGCCTCGCCGGGCCCGAGGTTTGGCCTGTCGCCTCCACCGGTGCCGGGCGTGCGTCCGGTGGAGGTCCGGCCGGCCATGGTGGCCGGCCGTGCCGGCGGCACAGTTCTGTGCCGCGCGGAGGAGTTGGGGAAGATGAGAGAAATTAAGGGGGAGAGAGGAGGTTTGGCGGCCGACCGCGGCGGTGGCCGGCTCTGACCCAGCCACCGGCGGCCGGGCCGCCCTCAATTTGGCCGGCGGTGGCCCCGGCCGCCGGCCATGTTCCCATCCCCTGTTCGGTGAAACAGGGGATCGGGCGGATCTAAGGCTGAACCGGGCCGGCTGGGCCGACCGGTTCAGGCCTTTTGGGCCATGTAGCATAGGAAGTTTCGGCTGATTTTTGGGCCCTGTAACGGGCCGGGATTAGAAAATTAATTATATGGTTAGAATCTTGGTGAATTCTAGTTTCATAGGGTATTTTTACTTCCCCAATTGGGTGTGTGTAGTGGGAGATATTCGAGCCCAAAGTAGGGCCCGTGAACTAGTTTGGGTAGAAACTCTAAGGGTCATTTTAATATTCGTTGCTAATAAATTAATTGTGTAAATGACCCTGTAGGTACTCAGACATTTGACTAGCTGATTTATACCTGTTGGATTGCGTACTGAGGTAAGTAAGCCAGTTATCAGTATTTAATAATTAATTCATAAATGTTTAAATTATGAATTGTGATGTGAAGAATTGTCATTGGCTAAATTGTAAGTTGATGTATGTTATGAATACATGGCTGTTTATGTACTATGATTTCATATGTGGATGCTATGCATGAGAGATACAGCTATTATGACATTGATGTGATATATTACATGCAATTGTTCAATAGGTATAATCCACTGTTTATGCAATATTGAATTGTTATTGACATGATGAGTGCATGTGATGTGAGGTACTGTTATGTGTTGCCGCGGTTTTCCTTTATCCTGTCATACCACACACACGTTTAGAGGACGTGTTCTGGTGGATTTCGACATGGCGTGACCCTAGTATTTCGACCCTACTTCAGTAGGGGGGATACTTGTTAGTATACTATGGTATTTCGACCCTACTTCAGTAGGGGGGATACTTGTTAGTATACTATGGTATTTCGACCCTACTTCAGTAGGGGGGATACTTGTTAGTATACTATGGCATTTCGACCCTTTCAGTAGGGGGATGCCTGTTGGTACATTATTGAGATATTGCAGGGCCGTGGGTCACATTTACAGTTACCATTGAGAGTATAAACAGTGGGTTTACTTATATAGTATAATTGAGCGCTTATGGATGCAGATGATTGGTATTATATTCATAAGTGCCGTCGCGGTTTTCCTTTGCTATGGCCATACACATCTAGAGGATGTGCTCAGATGAAGCATTGCAGGGCCATGGGACACGCATGATATAATACTTACATTGCATAATGGAGTGATTGTGAATGCAAAAGAGTGAATTATATTGATATGTGCCGCCGCGGTTCTCCTTTGTTATGGGGCATTGTAGGGCCGTGGGACACATATGATATAATATAACAATGATGGGTTTACTTACATTGCATGTTTGAGTATTTGTGAAATGTTTATGCATGCAGATCATTTATATGCTTATTGATTGCTATGCTATGATTTGACTGTATAACATGGTTTACTTACTGAGTGTAATCTCATAAAAATATTATAATGTTTTTGCTACAGGACCATGAGATTTGAGAATAATATGTTGGAGTGATGGACCTCAACTCAAATAAAATATAGATTTTGTTTATTGCTATACCAGTGTATTTATGTGTAGGGCTTGATGCCCAGACTATATTATGGTGGTGTGTAAGGAACCATAGGTTCGTTGGAGCTTCTATTTAAAATAAAGTGGATTCATATGTTGATGTAACCCCAGTAATGCTTATGTGTAGGGCTTGTAGCCTAAATCTTTAGTTATGGATTGTATTAAAGTCATGGACTTGAATGATATATAGGTTGTTGCTTTTCTTGAATTCAGTGTCATGTTTCGGGATGCCTTGCGTGCCCGGCACGCGGCGGGTTGTCACCCTAGCTCAAAATTTTGGGTCTAGGGCGTGACAGAACTCATGGCTTAAGTATTCCCCACCTCGATCTGATTGAAGTATCTTAATACTTTTGCCACTTTGTTTTTCTAACTCGGATCTGAATTCTTTGAACTTTTCAAAGGCTTCAGATTTGAGCTTCATCAGATATACATAACCATACCTACTATGGTCATCTATAAATGTGATGAAGTAAGAAAAACCTCCTATTTCCTGAATATTGATAGGACCACATACATCCAAATGTACTAGTCCTAAACTTTCAGTTGCTCGCTCACCCTTTTTAGTAAAGGATGACTTACTCATTTTACCACGTAAACACAACTCACATTCCTCAAACGATTCCCAATCGAATGAGCCCAAGTAGCCATCCTTATGTAACTTGGTTAAACATGTTTCATTTACATGGCCTAAATGATAGTGCCACAGGAATGAGTTCTTAGAATTATTTGATTTTAATTTCTTAGTTTCTACATTGAGAATAGGGCATTGTAAATTCAAAACATAAATCCCGTTGAACATTTCAGCAGAACCAAAGAACATTTCATTTTTAAAATTAAAATTCCTTTATTTCCAATTTCAAATGTATATCCATCATTTACAAGACATGAAACGAAAATAATATTCTTTGTTATGTTTGGAATATAGTAACAATTATTAAGCTCCATTACAAGCCCAGTGGGCAAAGACAAAGAACAAGATCATATAGCTAAAGCAGCAACCTTTGCTCCATTTCCCATGCGTAGGATCACTTCATCTTTTTTCAGCTTTCTACTGCTTCTTATCATCTGCATATTAATACAAATATGAGATCCACAACCGGTATCCAATACCCAAGTTGAATAAGAAGTAACATAAAAAATATCTCAATCATAAATATACCCGAAGTAGAAGCATCTGTATGTTTCTTTTCTTTCAGGCTAGCCAGATAAGCTTTGCAGTTTTGCTTCCAGTGCCCTTCCTTCCTACAGAAGTGACATTTCCCCTTGGCTACTTTGTTTTTCTTGATGCCCTTATTTGGTTTAGTCGCCTTGGCCTTTTGGACCTTATTCTTATTTGGCCGCTTCTTACGAGCGCCAGAAGACTCCACGACCATAACCTGCCCCTTTTCTTTCTTAATATTGAGCTCGGCATTCGTCAGCATATTTGCGAGCTCAGGTAGAGATGTCTTTAGCTTGTTCATGTTGAAATTAAGAACAAACTGTGAATAGCTGGGAGGCAATGATTGCAGAACCAAGTCAACACTTAGTTCATGATCCATCACAAAACCAAATCGTGCCAACTTTTCAATCAAATTGATCATTTTCAGTACATGAGCACCCACTGATGAATCCTCAGTCATTTTTCACTGAAATAGCTCTTTAAAAGTTTGAAACCTCTGATATCGAGACTGTGCACCAAACAACTCTTGCAAGTGCATCAAAATCTCCTGAGCATTCATATGCTCATGCTATTTCTGAAGATCAGGTGACAATGAGGCCAACATCAAATATGTGGCCATGTCTTTAGCATCTTTATACTGGTTGTATGCCACATGAACCTCAGTCAGAGCATCCGCCAGTGGGACCTCCGGTGCAACCTCATCTAGGACAAAAAGAATTTTCTCAGATCGAAGAACGATCCTTACATTCCTTAGCCAATCAGGGAAGTTGAGTCCAGTCAATTTGTTGGATTCTAAAATATTCCTTAGGTTGATGTTTACACTCATGGTTTCTCTGATAACCTACATAAAATTAGAATGAGTCAATTACTATGAATACTAATCACCAACTTAATATGGTAATTCTAGATTTTTAATCAAGTTAATTTCTCCCATTATTTTATCAAGGTTAACAGCCCTCTCTATTAATCTCGAGAAATTGGCATTCAATTTCCTTAGTGGGCTAGGATCCTCATTTGAATTACCTTGACCTTGGCTTTGGCACAATAAATCTCGGTAAGCCAAATTTGGTAAATTATCATCAATCACATCTAATGTGACTCCTATATCATTTATGAGACATTGCCTTGTCAATTACATCCATATGTGATCACCCTAAAGTTTGCCTCTAGATTAGACTGACCCTGACTTTGGTCAATTATGCCAGCTAATCTAGTTAAGTCAACCCATTGTTCCACAATCAACTCCTTATAGGTACACTTGACCTCGGCTTTGGCATAACAAATCTCATGACCTAATGATTTTGTATCATGTGAACAATGGAAGGCTTATGACTTAATATTCATGGAGGGATTTAGCGCATATAGGTCCCATCTATATCTACAACATTTGTACTATGCTAGGTTACATATCCTATATGTAGATTTTAGATTAATCTCAATTAACCTTAATTTCATAAGATCCAATCTATGATTGGGACTCCTAATCAAATTAGGATCCTGATCACTATCTAATTTAAAAACCCTAATCATGAGACCAAATCAATTGCTACCATCCTGATCAACCTTAATTGATTTAATCAATTAAGAGCTTTGCCTAATAATGGCCAGATCATCTGATCAATAGGGTCCTATTTAGCATACCCTTTGATCCCATTGAATGGGTTTTCCCAGGCTGCGAACGGAGCAATTAAAAACCATGATCAAACCTTTCTAGACACCAATGTTGTTAAGCCCAATTGATTAGATCAATTATGGGATCATAGGATCAAACAATGATATGGTTAAGTCTAAGTTTCTAAATCTTTATCATCTATTACATTTTATGATAACTTTAGATAATGATCTAGCTAGGGTGTTATGATAAGAATTCTTAATTTAAATTTTAAAATATTCTTATTATTTAATTCATGTTATGACATGTCGGTTTCACATCCCATGTAAATCCTAATATCTCTAACAAACCCTAAAGTTTTCAATGTTCATTATCATAAGAATATTAGATCTTAATCATATCAATCATCATGCTAAAATTTAATCCTAAACATAATTTCTAGGATTTCAACATATAGTATCTATCATGCATAAATAATAATTACTATTTTAACATGACACATATATGATTAATTATTGTTTATTATCATATAATAAACCTTTTCCTCTATATATCAAAGTACTCTATTTGAACATGATAATGAATATGCATAAATCTAAATAATATTGTTTATCATCAAACAATAAATATTTTATTATATTTTAGATTTATTATCAACATATGACAGCTCTTCATGATTTTAAGCATAATAAATAATCATATTATCAATCATATTGACTCAAGTATTCTATTAGATTAATGAATCTGTAGCCTAAGGGGGCTCTGATACCACTGTTGGGAATTATGTATACAAGATATGAATCAAATTCATATAAACATTGTGGAAGGTATAATATAAAATTCCCAGATGCCTAGGATTCTTAGGAACAAATTCATTATATCTCAAATAAAATCTAATTTTATTCATACATGAGTCCTTTATCAATGTAGATGAGGATGAAGCCGGCTAATCCTTTGCCACTAGCCGTCCATGTGTCCGACCTCTAATGGTGATCCACGTGGAGAAGAAGGGATGAAGACCTTCAAGGTATGAAGATGACACTACAGAGAGAGAGAGAGGGGTGCTAGCGCCTCTTGAATCCCCTTACAGCAATATAGAAGATATTTTGAAGAAAGATCTAATCATTTTCTTCTCTTTCTCTTCTTTCTTGGTAGGAAGGAACTATATTTATAGGTTAAAAATGAGACGTTCTAAAGAGGAAGAGACATCTCTTCATGGTAAGAAACTCTCATCATTATGGTAAGAAACTTCCATCTTCATGATAAGAAACTCCTTCCATCTTCATGGTAAGAAACTCCCATCTTCATGGTAAGATTAATCCAAGTGTCACAATCTCAGCCTTTGAAATTAGGAGTTGGCTATTGTTGACCAAATTTTGATTTTGATGATTAACAAAAGCCATGAGTATATTTCTTATGTTTCTAATAAATTTGATAAGTGTTTCAGGAATTAAGATTGGTTATTCATCTATATGCTACTTAGAAAATCAGTTTCAAGTTGAATTTAAATGGAATCTATGTAAGTTCAGAACTTGGAGCCGACACCCTAAATCCTCGGAGCCGACTCCAGAGAGTATCAGAACAGTGTTGATTTTTGGCATCCTTCGGAGCCGACACCTAAATTTCTAGAGCCATCGACACATGAAAAATTAGAGTCGACACCTGCATAGTGTGGAGCTAACTCCAGACCAGTTACAGAGAGTGATATTTTTGGACACTGGTGGAGCCGACACCCTCAGAAAGTTAGAGCCGACTTCAGATCTCGCCTAGCCGACACTTCAAAATATTGGAGCCGACACCTTGACGAACCATTTATTACTATTTTTAGGATCCCGATTTAGAGCCGACACCTGAAGGCCTGGAGTCGACCCCTCCACGTCAGAAACAAAATTTCAAGTTTTCAACGGATATATTTTTCTTACCTAACCTCTAACAGATCTATTTTCTTTTGGTAAGGATCATCCAAGGACAACTCCAACGGCTATTTCTCACCTACTCGTGGATTGGAATGTCTATAAAAAGGGATTGAGCCATTTGAAATAAAAAGAACGAGAATACAGAGAAACGAAAAGAAAGAAAGAGAAATCAAAAATCCCACTTCAAGAAATCTTTTGAGCTAAATCCTATTTACTATTGAGAGTTAGAAGAGGAATCCAAAGGTGCCAAAAGAGATATTTCAAGGGATTTCCTCAGTTTTGAAAAAGAAGGAGAAAAACCCTAAAATCTTCAGTCATTTCTTCAGCAAAATCTCTTCAAGTGCTCTATTTCTATTCAATTCAAAAGAGAAGAAGAAGAGAAAAAAAGAAGAAAAGCTCAAGCCCTACATTGCTTCAGAAATCAGGCTTTTCTATTTTCATTTACTTATATTGCTCATTTGCTCAATTAAGGAGCTGTTATTGTTATAAATTCTTAATTGATTTATAGTTTGCCTAATTCAATCAGGGGATTGAATTAGTGGAGGTAGTATACCTCAGGACAGGCTAAGGATAGCTTGTGGTTAGGTTTTGTGCTGGTGAGCCTGTGAAAACCAGCGGGTTCGTTGTGACCTCGGAAAACAATAAGTTAGAGTTGTGAGCTTGTAAAACAACTCGACTATAATCAAGTGGATTATAGTGTGGACCCAAGTGCTGCTTGGGAGTGGACGTAGGTGTTGGATACACCGAACCACTATAAAATCTTTGTGTTTGTCGTGCTTTGTCTCTCTCTCTCTATCTCATTTATTTGTGCTTAGCATATTGCACTCAAACACTTTCATATCAGAACACATAGTTTTAAAGTGTTAAATTTTTTAAAGAACCCAATTCACCCCCCCCCCTCCCTCTTGGGTTGCTATCTGGGCCAACAATTGGTATCAGAGCTTGTGCTCATTTCAGCTTGATTACACAATCAAGAGTCAAAGATCCAAATGGCAGCTCAAGTTGGAACATCTTTTTTAGAAGATCAATCCACTAATAGGCAGTAGTGAGCTGACAATGAAGCAGCATTAAGAGGAAGAAGTCAAAAAGAAGAGAACGATTGCCCTTAAAGCTGTAGAAAAGGAAACAAGCAGTAGTGAAGAAGAAGAGGAAGATGATGAGACAGCCCTTCTTGCAAAGAAGTTCAAAAAATTTATGCAAAGAATGAGACCTTTCCACAAGAAAAAGATGAAACAAAAATAAAAATAAAAAAGAAAAAGAGAAGGTCAAGGACAAAGAGAAAGACCCCCTTATATGTTATGAATGTAAGAAACTGGGGCACTTTAGATATGACTGTCCTTAATAGAAGAAAGCCTACAAAAAGAAAAAGAAGGCTTATGTTGCAATATGGAGTGATAGTGAAGAATCCTCTTCCGAGGAGGAACAAAAGGAAGTTGCAAACATTTGCTTTATGGCAAATGATGATGAGGTAAGTACCGAAACTCATGACTTTACCTTTGATGAATTGTTTGATGCATTTAACGAATTAGTTAGTGATTTTATAGTCTTGAAAAAGAAAAGTAAATCTTTAAAAAATGATAATTTAAATCTTATCAAAGAAAAAGATAAACTAACTCATGAAGTTGAAGAACTGAAATCTGAAAATAAAAATTTGATAAAAGAAAAAGAATTGATATCAAGCAAAAACCTTAGCTTAAAGAAAGAAGTTGATAAAAATAAAATTATAGTTGATAAATTTGCATATTGTTCTGAAAAACTTAATTTGCTATTAAGTAATCAAAGAGCTGTATTTTATAAAGCTGGATTACGTTATAGGCCTAACAAGAAACAAAAGTCTATTAAAAATTTCTTTATAAAGAAACAAGATAAAAATGATGTTTCATGTTATTGCTGTAACAAGAAAGGACATAAAGCTTATGAATGCAACTATAGAAAAATTAATAAGAATTTAAGTGTTAAAGGGAAGAAAATATGGGTTCCGAAAGGAACAATCTTTATTGCTACTAACCATGAAGGACCCAAGAAAGCTTGGGTACCTAAACATAAGATTTGATCATCTTGCAGGAGTGTCTTTCGGCCAAAAGATCAAAACAAAAGTGGTATCTTGATAGCGGCTGCTCAAGGCACATGACGGGTGACAAGGAGCAATTCATCACCCTTGAAGATAAAAGAGGAGGAGTTGTTACATTTGGAGACAATGGTAAAGGTCAAATTATGGGCCTTGGTAAAATTTGAATAACTCCATCCACTTTTATTGCGAATGTTTTATATGTTGATAGTTTAAAGCATAATTTGATTAGCATTAGCCAATTGTGTGATAAAGGTTTCAAAGTTTCATTTGAAGCTTCCATTTGCACTGTTTCTAATCCCATAGACAATAGCATTATATTTGTTGGTAATAGAAATGGCAATATATACTTAATTGATTTAGACAATCTGTCTACTAGTAATCATTGCCTAGTTGCTGATAATGCTAATGTGAATGAGATTGGATGACTATGGCATCGTAGATTAGGTCACGCAAGCATACACCTAATTTCAAAATTAATTAGAATAGATTTAGTTAAAGGTCTTTCAAAACTAGATTTTGAAAATAATAGAATTTGTGATGCATGTCAATTTGAAAAACAAACTAGAAACTCTTTCAAATCTAAAAATATTATTTCTACTTCTAGGCCACTAGAGCTACTTCACATAGATCTTTTTGGACCTAATAGAACCACTAGTCTAGAAGGAAAGAAATATGGTCTTGTGATAGTAGATGATTATTCTAAATTTACTTGGGTATTGTTTTTAGCTCATAAGGATGAGACTTTTCCTACATTCATGAAATTATTCAAGAAAGTCACTAATGAGAAAAACAACACCATAGTGTCTCTTAGAAGTGATCATGGAATAAAATTTAAAAATTATTTATTTGAAAATTTCTGCACTGAACATGGCATTCATCATAATTTTTCTGCACTTAGAATACCACAACAAAACGGAGTTGTAGAAAGAAAGAATAAAATATTAGAAGATATGGCTCGTACCATGCTATTTGAAAGCCAACTCCCAATGTATTTCTGGGCGGAAACTATAAACACAACATGTTACATCCTTAATAGAGCTTTAATTAGGCCAATCCTTAAGAAAACTCCATATGAACTATGGTATGATAGAAAACCTAATATTAGTTACTTTCATGCATTTGGTTGTAAATGTTTCATTCATAATAATGGTAAAGATAATCTTGAAAAATTTGATGCAAAATCTGATGAAGGCATATTTTTAAGATATTCAACAACTAGTAAGGCTTATAGGGTATTTAACAAGAAAAACTTAATTGTAGAAGAATCTATTCATATAGTTTTTGATGAATCTTTAGCATCAAGTTCTGAAAAGATTGATGATGAGGAAGATACAAATTTGCTAGAGAGAGAGATTGAAAAATTAAATATATATGTATCTTCAGACTTTGAACAAGAAGCTAAAGATGATGATACACCTAGAGTTGATGTTATTGATACTAATCATAATGAGGTAGATCTTCCTAAAGATTGGAGATATGCCTATGGACATCAAAAGGAATTGATTATAGTGATCTATCTTAAGGAGTAAGAACTAGATCATCTATGAGAAACATCAATAATCATCTTGTATTTGTATCTCAAATTGAACCTAAAACTATTGAAGAAGCTGAGAAAGATAGTAACTGGATGCTAGCTATGCAAGAAGAACTAAATAAATTTACTAGGAATAATGCATGGTCCTTAGTTGATAGACCTAAAGGTCACTCAGTTATAGGATCTAAATGTGTATTTAGAAATAAATTAGATGAAAATGGCATAGTAATTAGAAATAAAGCTAGATTAGTTGCAAAAGGATATAATCAAGAAGAAGGAATTGATTTTGATAAAACCTTTGCACATGTAGCTAGATTAGAAGCAATTAGGCTATTACTTGCATTTGCATATCATATGAATATCAATTTATTTCAAATGGATGGTAAAAGTGCATTTTTAAATAGTTTTATAAATGAGGACGTTTATGTAGAACAACCCCCTGGTTTTGAAGATCATGAATTTTTAAATCATGTTTTTAAATTACACAAAGCACTATATGGTTTAAAACAAGCACTAGAGCTTGGTATGATAGGTTAAGCAAATTTCTAATTGAAAATAATTTTTCTAGAGGAAATGTTGATAAAACCTTATTTTTGAAAAGAAAAGATAAAGATTTATTGGTAGTATAAATCTATGTAGATGATATTGTATTCGGTGATACTAACAATCTTTTGTGTCAATAATTTAATAAGTTAATGCAGGGTGAATTCGAGATGAGCATGATGGGAGAACTCAATTTCTTCCTAGGACTTCAAATCAACCAAAGAAAGAGGCGATTTTCATAAACCAAACAAAGTACACAAAGAAAATTCTTAAGAAGTTTGGAATGGAATCAATCAAACCCCTTGGAACACCTATGAGTCCCTCATGCAAATTAGACAAAGATGAAGATGGTAAGAAAGTTGATCAAAAGCATTATAGAGGTATGATCGGATCTCTACTTTACTTAACTGCAGTAGACCTGATATCATGTTTGTTGTTTGTCTATGTGCTAGATTTCAATCTGAACCTAAAGAATCTCATTTAATTGCTGTAAAAAGAATACTAAGATATCTAAATGGAACTAAAAATGTAGGATTATGGTATTCTAGAGACTCAACATTAAATTCGATTGCTTATTCTGATTCTGATTATGCTGGATGTAAGCTAGATAAAAAAAGTACAAGTGGTGCATGTCAATTTTTAGGAAGTAACTTAATCTCATGGTTTAGCAAAAAGCAAAATTCGGTTGCATTATCTACTGCTGAACCAGAATATGTTGCAGCTGGAAGTTGCTGTGCTCAAATCCTTTGGATTAAGCGACAACTTGAAGATTATGACATAACACTTGATAAAACTCCTATTAGATGTGATAACACAAGTGCAATCAATTTAACTAAAAATCCTATACAACATTCAAGAACTAAACATATTGAAATTAGATATCATTTTATTAGAGAACATGTAGCTAATGGTGACATTTGTCTTGATTATGTTTGTACTGATGAACAATTAGCTGATATATTTACAAAACACCTTAGTGAAGAAAGATTTTGCTATCTTAGAGGTGAATTAGGAATTTGTAATCCTTTAGAATAGTCTAAACTTCCAAGGATCAATTATCTAGATTTAAATCACTTTTCTTAAAAAAATTTCTCATGATTCTAAGGAAAACTTATCTAGAAACATGAATCCCTTGGTCTATTCAAATTTTGATAACCTTTTTGACAAGTTTTGGATCATTTGAAACCTTCATTTTTTTCACTGAAAATTTCTTGGAGTCGACACCACAGTTGGTGGAGTCGACACCTATTTGTGTTGCTCTGTCTGTATTTCTAGGAGTCGACACCTGGCTTTGCATAGCGACTCATTTCGAGCGCTGACTGTTTTAGCGAGTTGGAGTCGACACCTCGCTTTGCGGGAGTCGACACCTGATGGACCCAATTTGACTATTTTAGGGCAAACTCGACACATCTCGTTTTCTAAATTCCTCAAATCATCTCCAAATCCTTCCCCACTTCACTCAAACCTCCAAATCCTTCAAATCTACCATCCCCTTGCTTCCAATGGTACCAAAGCGCCGTGGATCATCGTTTGGAGCGCCCATTACAACCGGGAGAAGGACTGCGAGGCGTCCGGCTTGCCAACCGTTGCCCAGTTCATCTTCAACCTCTTCTTCTTCAACACAAAGTGTGAATCCCTCTCCCTCATCCTCTCAAGTTGATTTATTAGCGGGAAAGATCATTACAACTGGTAGGAAAGTGGATTTCGACTTTTTTGATTTAGAGGGTTTTTCATTAGGAAGATAGTTAAAGGAAATGGGTTGGGAACGTATTTGCTCATTAGATATTCCAACCTACCCAAGTCTAGTAAAGGAATTTTACAACAATTTGTCTAGAGGAGATGGGGGGTTTGTTAGCTCGGTTAGAGGCACCCAAATTCATTTGACAGCCGAAATTTTAGGGAATTTATTGGAAATCCCTGCTATTGGTTTGATAGCATGTGCACACAGTGAGAGAGGTGTAGCACTTTGAGATTACTTGGCAGGGAGATGATTAATTTTGAGGAAGTGAGTGCCAATCAGCTACCACTGGAGCTTAGATTGCTTCACAATATTTGTAGCCGGATCTTATTTTCTAAAATTGGACGTTTTGATTATGTCTCGAAGCGAGACATTGTTGTCATGGACAGTGTGATCACAGGGCAGCCTCTTAATCTACCAGGAATGATTATTGGATACATGGCAGAGGTTGGCAGTAGGAAGAGAGCTACACTTTCTTATGGCATGGTTTTGACAAGAGTATTTCGAAGCCAAGGAGTTAGCATTCTGGAAAATGAGCCCCTGAAGAGACTTCGTCACACTGACTATTACAATTCTGCTACTTTGCACCGGATGGGTTTTAAGAAAGTAAAGGGTATTTGGTTAAAGAAAGGACAGGATGAGTTGAGAGCTACTAGAGTGGACTCTGTGGTTCATGGACCTTCTGAGGTAGGACCCTCAGATAGGCATCACTCACCTGCACCGTGTTGTTCAGTACCCTTGGAGGCACCCCCGGCGACCCCAGCTCCTGCACCTGCTGTTGTACCTGATTCTACAACTTTTTCTTACAGTTCTGCTGGCTTTTCTGCTATCCAATTAGAGCAACTTAAAGGACTATTTGTTAATCATAAAGAAGAGATGAAGACTGAGATAAACAACAGTCTTATGAGCTTGAGAGAGTTATTCTATTCCTTAGATGAAGGAGTAAGCAAGATTAAGGCCACCCTTGGTTCTTCTTCAGAATCTTTAAGGAATGATCTCAAGAACATATTTGAGGAACTTAAAGAATTTGGAGAAGATTTCGAGACTTATTCTATATGCAATGCAGAGCTTCAAGAGAAAATTGTAACTACATCTGCATTCTTTGATAGAAGACTGAACGAATTTATCAGAACTCAAAGTGAAGGAATGGGCAAAATTATAGAAGATTTACAAAGAGTTCTTAGAAATCATTAAATTCTGTATTTTTGATTATGTTGTAATGAAAGTTTTCTTTTGATGTACTAAAGTTTAGTTTAAATCTTTTGATGTTATTAAAAGTTGATGTTTAAGTTTAATATGTTTTGATGTTTTGATGTAATTAAAGTAACTTTTTGTTCAATGATGTATGAAAGCATTCATGATGTAATATTTTGATACTTTAATGAAAATCATATTTACTAAAGTTGAACTTTGTTATTGAGTGACTTGAATTGAATTTTGATTCACTTAATCTTTAATACATTGATCTTAATCATATTTACATCTTCCTAACCTTTTTGTTGATTACAAAAAAGGGGGAGAAATAAATGATATTTGTATATGCATAAAAGTTATAATTGAATGTAAAAGGGGGAGAAAAGATAATTACATATATATATATTGAATGAATCTCATTAGTTAATTGGTATCAAGCATGAACTTAATTGCATGAGATTTAATGATAAGAAGAAAAGATGTTAATTTGAGTATCATAGGGGGAGCTACCTCATTCAGGGGGAGCTTAACTATGAAAACTTTTCTATGTGTTGAAATTTTCATTGATTAATCAAGCATATACCCAATATTTTTGTCATCATCAAAAAGGGGGAGATTGTTGACCCAATTATTGATTTTGATGATTAACAAAAGCCATGAGTATATTTCTTATGTTTCTAATAAATTTGATAAGTGTTTCAGAAATTAAGATTGGTTATTCATCTATATGCTACTTAGAAAATCAGTTTCAAGTTGAATTTAAATGGAATCTATGTAAGTTTAGAACTTGGAGCCAACACCCTAAATCCTCGGAGCTGACTCTAGAGAGTATCAGAACAGTGTTGATTTTTGGCATGCTTCAGAGCCGACACCTAAATTTTTGGAGCCCACATGAAAAATTATAGTCGACACCTGCAGAGTGTGAAGCCGATTCCAGACCAGTTACAGAGAGTGATGTTTTCGGACACTGGTGGAGCCGATACCCTCAGAAAGTTGGAGCCGACTCCAGATCTCGCTGAGCCGACACTTCAAAATCTTGGAGCCGACACCTTGACGGACCGTTTATTACTATTTTTAGGATCCTGATTTAGAGCCGATTCCTGAAGACCTGGAGTTGACCCCTCCACATCAAAAATGGAATTTCGAGTTTTCAACGGATATATTTTTCTTATCTAACCTCTAACAGATCTATTTTCTTTTGGTAAGGATCATCCAAGGACAAATCCAACAGCTATTTTTCACCTACTCGTGGATTGGAATGTCTATAAAAAGGGATTGAGCCATTTGAAATAAAAAGAACGGGAATATAGAGAAACGAAAAGAAAGAAAGAGAAATCAAAAATCTCACTTTAAGAAATCTTTTGAGCCAAAGCCTATTCACTATTGAGAGTTAGAAGAGGAATTCAAAGGCGCCAAAAGAGATATTTTAAGGGATTTCCTCAGTTTTGAAAAAGAAGAAGAAAAGCCCTAAAATCTTCAGTCGTTTCTTCAGCAAAATCTCTTCAAGTGCTCTACTTCCACTCAATTCAAAAGAGAAGAAGAAGAGAAGAAAAGAAGAAAAGCTCAAGCCCTACATTACTTTAGAAATCAGGCTTTTCTATTTTCATTTACTTATATTGCTCATTTGCTTAATTAAGGAGCTGTTATTGTTATAAATTCTTAATTAATTTATAGTTTTCCTAATCCAATCAGGGGATTGAATTAGTGGAGGTAGTATACCTCGGGACAAGCTAAGGATAGCTTGTGGTTAGGTCTTGTGCTGGTGAGCCTGTGAAAACCAGCTGGGTTCGTTGTAACCCTGGGAAAACAACAAGTTAGAGTTGTGAGCTTGTAAAACAACTCGACTATAATCAAGTGGATTATAGTGTGGACATGATTCCATCTTCACATGGCTGAGATTGGACATCCATACCTGAATAATCAAAGCCATCCATCACATGGATCAAGTTACATATCGGTATCCAATTATTTGTTGATCATATGTACAAATAATTTCTCCTTAGCATTCCTTCTATTATATTAGATCATATCCATTATAATTATATCTTCTTTAAATTTGGGTCTCACCCAATTATTTAATTGATCATCTTATCTGAATTAAATCTAATTTAATTCTCATTTTAATTCATCCAATATTCTCCTTAATGCGTGTGACCATTAGGCCCTTTAATATGTTGGCAATAATCATGTCCTAATCATAGACCCTAGGAATGATTGGACAACTCTTTGTCTAATTCAACAACATTATTATAGATCATGAGAGGCCTCTAGCAAAGCATCATGACCATCCAACTGCTAAAGGTTTTGTTGACATGGCCATCAACACTATCCATGAACGGTTACCATATGATCAAATCCTTTCGTCACATATCCCAGATCAATCAGTGGTATGGAATATGTCAACCCTGTAATTGATCTTTGTTTACTTGATCTAAGAAAAATTGACTATATGAATTAGAACTTCGAAACCATTTCGAATTCCAACTCAACCTTGCAAGGATTTAATAATCAATTTAATCCATCAAGTGGCTGTGGGATATAACCCTTTTTATTAAGGGAGACGAATCCTGTCTTGATCAAACATCATCTTCATGTGCTTCATGTCATACCCAACCGATACCATATTTTCCACCCATGGCTAGAGCAACGTTTGGATGCCGTCAAAGCATGACATTCCACACATGAGATGTAATGAAGATCTCAAGTCAAAGGATCACTCACATCACCATTATTAGAGATCAACCATCGATATTATATAGAATATCCATATGAGATCTCTGTATGGGTCATCCAATGCATCGTTACAATAACGAGCATCTACACACCTATCCAAGTATTTTCATACTTCAGCTTGTGAAATCAGCTGCTCATCCAAAGGTGAGGATATGCAATGTGTGCTAGTCTCACAGTGTTCGATGGTGTCCAGTCCCATCTACACATCGACTAGGGAAGTTTAAAGAATCGAACCATAACGTGCAATTTGAATCTCATAATTTGTAATCTCTATTACAAATTCCATATGCACGATTCACATTCTTTTGGACTTTATCTCACAGACAAATATATCAAATAAAAGACATCTGGATAGATAAAGAAACCATTTTATTTGTATTCATAGAATGTATACAGCATTCAATCCAATTGGATCTAGGGCATACACTAACAATGACATGGTCTAGCCAAACCTATATTGCTGCGATTGCCGAATGACCCTCTTTGGCTTATGTAGTGCAATGCCGATGCCTATCTCAGGATGTGATTCCTCCCTCTGCTCATCTCTGCCGTGAGCATGTATCTGGCTGGTCCCCGCATGTGAAGACATATCTGGAGTATACTCCACCTGATTCTCATGTCCTCTTGGCGATCCTACAAAAGGTAAAATGTCATAAGAGGTTAATTGCTCAGCTGCGCCCTGCTGAGCCTCCTGCTGCCCACCCGCGTCCGACTGAGCCTCCGGCTGAACCTCTACCACCTCATGCTTCTTGAAGACTAAGCTCTCATCAAAAACCACATCCCTATTGATCGTGGCCTTTTGCTCCAAGGGATCTCATAGCCTGTATCCCTTGACTCCTCGCCGATATCCAATGAACACCATTTTTTGGGCTTTAGCATCCAACTTGGTCCGCTGACTGGCATCCACATGTACAAATGTTGTACATCCAAAAACTTTGATATGGCTAAGCTCCACCTATCTACCAGACCACACATCCTCTGGTAACCTCCCATTAAGCTTGACATGAGGAGACCTATTCACCAAGTAGGCTGTTGTGTCAACTGTGTCCACCCAAAACATTTTAGGTAATCCTACTTGCAATCTCATGCATCTAGCTTTCTCCATGAGAGTTCGGTTCATTCTCTCAGCCACTCCATTTTGCTGAGGAGTTCTAACTACTGAAAATTGCCTTTTGATACCTTCGTCTATGCAAAATTTTAGAAACTCCTTACTTGTGAATTCTTCACCGTTATCAGACCACACCACCTTTACATATCTCCCAGTCTCCTTCTCCACCTCAACCTGCCATGCTTGAAATTTGAAGAAGACCTCTGACTTTTCCTTCAAGAAATATACCCAGACCTTCCTTAAAAAATCATCATTTAGAGTCATGAAATATTTGGCCCCATTCATGCCCGAAACTGGAGCTGAACCCCAAACATCACTGTGTAGTAGCTCCAAGGGACCTATACTGTGCACTAAACTGGTAGAAAATTTTACCTTGTGTTGCTTGCCCATCTGACATGGCTCATAGACCTCTGCAACACCCTCATCCAAAGCTGGAATCCTCCTGTCCTTCATCAGCACCCTCATGCCCCGCTCTCCCATGTGATCAAGACGGTAGTGCTACATGCGGTACATATCTTGCTGACTGTGCACTACTGCTGCTATCTCAGACCCTCCACACATCACAGATCCAACCAGCTGATACAAATTATTTTTCAGCCTGTTCCCCCTCATCACAACCATGGCACCTTTCATGACGTTGAGTACACCATTCCCGGAACGACAACTGAAACCAAATACATTCTTCTCCAGGTATCCCAAGGACACTAGGTTCTTCTTCAAGTTAGGAACATGCTTCACATGAGTAAGAGTTCTAACAACCCCATCAAACATTCTGATCCTAACTGTGCCAACTCCTACCACTCTACAAGAATGGTTATCCCCTAATGTCATATTCCCCACATTGATTTTAGTATAATTTGCAAACCAGGACCGATGCGGTGTATAATGATGTGAGCAGGCTGAATCAAGTAACCAACTGTCTGCTGTACTTGTGTGCATCTAAAACCACCAAGAGGTCCTCCTCGACCCTTACATCTTCAACACTACTAACAGATTCCTTCTCTTTCTTCTCTTCTTGAGGTTTCTTCCAAAGAGGACAATTCCTCTTTATGTGTCCAACCCCATTACACTTGTAACACCTGAACTTGCCCTTGCCTTTCTTTGACTTGGACCTAGATCGGCCCCTATGCTTGCTGACCTCCTTGCCTCTGCCAATTCTCTCTCCTACCATGAGGCCCTCCTGAGTTACACCTTCCCTTATTATCTTTCTCCGCTGCTCATTGGATCTCAACACAGACACAATATCTTCATAAAGCAGTGTTTCTTTTTCATAAAGCAGTGTAGTAACAAGAGGATCATAAGACATACGCAATGAACATAACAAGAGAAGAGATTTATCTTCTTCCTCCATCTTAACACCAAGAGTCATCAAATCATTGCATATCCTATCATACTTCTGAATATGAAGAACAATATCTCCGCCTTCCTGCATCCGAAGACCATATAATTATTTCTTCAACATAAGTTTATTGAACATATTTTTGCCCATGTATAAGGAATGCAACTTGGCCCAAAGACCCTTCGGTTTCTTCTCATCTAGGACACTGTACAAAACTGAATCAGCAAGACACCCTCTAATCGCTGCACATGCCCTCTTCTCAAGAGACAATCAATCCCCTTCCGACATCTCCTCAGGCTTTGATTCCAAAGCAACATCAAGAAAACTCTGCACCAGTAAATCCTCAACCCTCACCTTCCACATGGAAAAACTTCATTTTCCATTAAATTTTTCAAACTCAACTTTGCTTCCACTACTCATGGTTGATCAGGCCACAAACAGTAATCACAGAGATGAATTAAGAAAAATACCTAGAAGTAAAATTCTGGTTGAAATCCTCTCCTGCAGCCATTCCAAGAAGTTTTAGCTTCCCTTGGATAAGATGCTTGTTGCAATCAAACAAATTGCTGCATAGGTTAGTTGCCTCGTGCTTCTTTTCTTTGGTTGCTGGTTCAAAACCCACCGTTCCCTTCAAGAAGTTGTTGACTCCATGTTAAATGGCTTCCTGGTTCTTAACGTATCAAGGCTTCCGTAAAGAACTCACCGATCATTGACCGTGACTTTACCGGGAATTAATGCTGGATTCAAAACGCCCGCGTCTTAATGCTGGAACGCCTGATCTCTTTTTTTTTTAATGTTGGAATTCCTCCCTTCCTCCAAAATCAACGCTCTTCACATCTTGGTTGACCGGCCGGAGAAATGCTGGAAACACTCCTTCACGTGAAAACGTGAAGCCACGTCCCTCCCTTCTTCATGTCCTGGGCGAAGGTCCATGAAGCGAGCCTCTGTAAAAATCGATGGAGAATTCCTTCTTGAGATTTCATGCGAGCACCACTCACGAACAGATGATGACAGGAGGGGAGAGGAGGAAAAGGGAAAGATGAACGGGAGAAATTTTTTTTTTTTAAGATAAACCTAGGATTTAATTTCTCTTTTCTTTCTCTTTCCAAGCACCTCTCTATTTCTCTGATACCACTTGTTGCACAGCTTCCGCCAAGATCAGGCGCGTGAGGAAAGATAGAGAAGAAGAAAAAATAGATTGATATAGAAGAAAAAGAGAATGCCTTTATTTTTCTGAGGTTTCATTCTCATCCCCGGTTACATTGAGATAGAGCCTTAAATAACCATTCATCTTGGATGATAAGACTTATCCGCACCAGCCTGTAACGAATTCCCTAACAAACTCCCTAAAATATGAAAGTCTATCCAGAAACCTGAGCCCAATCCTCTTGGACCCATATCCAAACACTCTCAAAAAACTCCCTTCTAAGCTATATAAGAAAGCACTTAAACCCGAGCTCATGTACACCCATGACTCACATGCTCTCTATTCTTGGGTCACAAGCCGACCCAAATGACTTAAGAACCTGAGAACTTATGTAGCCTAAGCTCTCAAACCGGTGACCGGTGTGACTGTCCTAAACTTTGGATGTGCCACACTTTACTTAGCTTACAGACAACAAAGTGGGCGGCAGAGAAGGGGACGACGAGTCTTTGGGCATTAACACCCTGAGTCCGGCTGTCCCTCTCAGGAATCGGGACCGGAACAGCGAGGTGGAGTGGGCGACGGAGAAGGGGACGACGAGTCTTTGGGCCTGAACACCCTGAGTCCGATTGACCCTCTCGGGATCTGGGACCGGAACAGCAAGGTGGAGTGGGCAGCGGAGAAGGGAACGATGAGTCTTTGGGCTTGAACACCCTGGGCGAGGTGAAGCACGGCTCCCCGAATCCGTGAGGGAATGTTGCAGAAACTGGCACATATAGGGGGCGTACATGGCAATTCTAGTTATGACTCCAATGTAACCTACTCATTCCATACGAATGGCCGAAGAACCGTGGTTGAAGTAGAATCCTACTCATGAACTCGCAAAATAAAACGGTGTCGTGGTTGAAAACTTTTTATGCTACTCATCTAGCAGGGGGCTGCATCTAAATAAATAGAAATAGAATACAAGACAACAAAGTCCTGATCTGCTTGAGAAATCAAACTGATGGTTCATTCCAGGACTACAAAGAAATAGAACGAAAACTAATTGATTTTGGGCACACTAAGCTTCATGTTGCAGTTTTTTAATATAGGTTTACATTTTCATGGTTGGCCATTTTGGTTATGAAATTCAAATCAGTAGGGGATTCAATAATCTCTTGTGACAAATTTATCTGTTGGACTTCGTTGCAAAAAGGATGGAGCGAAAAACGTGATGACTTCTAGCTTCCAGGCTTTCGAATCCAAACGTTCAAGCACTTCTATAAAAGGTGGAACTTGAGATCGTTTGGGATATCAATCCACGAGTCAAAACTACTTGATTATTTAAAATTGCTAAAACTGGTATGCTACCTGCCATAGACTTGCTAAAATTGCTTTTAAGAGAGGATCAATAGACTTGCTAAATTTGCCACGAGTAACGGTGATGATAGATGGCTCTCTTTGACATCAACGCTGGATGAGAACGCCTCCAAAGACTGTTTTGATTAGTTGATGCATGAGACAAGAAAATGAGTGAACCTAGATTCCCTTGAATAACTCGCATGCCTGAAGTGACTTGCTGGAAACATATTTTTTCCACTTTCAACGACACCTGTGATTTGTTATTCTTCTTTTTCTGAGGGGTCTATAACTATGACTTCTCTTTTTAAGGAATGTTCAAAGCACTGCACTCATTTATGAAGAAGGATGCGAAGCTTCACCCAAAATTCAACATGTAAAGAAGTTTTCTGAAATGGAACTTTGGATATGCAGTCACTGGCCATCACATGTTCTCATGATTTTTACACCAAATAGAATAATAATAATAACATAAGTTGCAGACAACTCAACCTTTCAGCAAAGTAACAATGTACAATTCCTTTCTTCCATTCAAATCCAATTCCCAAGCATCAAAACAGTCCTAAACATTGAAGCAGATATCAACAGTTCGAATCAGAAATCCAGAACTCATTTATTTAATCAATTCAGTCAAAAAAAACTCACAAGTCTTTACAATCTCAGCAAAAACATGCTGCCATACATCAATTGCATGTACCTGTAGGATAACACATAGAAGGAACTAGGAAGAACTATTAACTGAAACCTTGTACATCACAAAGCATTCAGATTGAGAACCAGAGTTTCTGGTAACTAAATAAGCAATACATATTTCCACCCCTATTCCGGAACTAACAACCCAGTAAAGCAATGTAGCATATTTGATACTTTAAAAATGCCACTTAAAATTGACAGCATGAGGCTATTATCTGATTGATGAGATGAAATCTGAGACCTTGATGAGTTTTGCAGCACATGTCGTGATAACCTTCAACATGATCCTGTAACAAGAAGCAAACAGGAAAAAAATATGCCTTACATGTAACAAGAAGCAAACCTTCGGCATGATCTTGTAACTGAAACCATAATAGGGACATAGATTGAGTTGGCTCATATAGTCATTATCGGTTGTTATTTCCTTACAGTTACAATTTGCATGCATCCGAGTCAGGAAATGCTATGATTCTACCTAACATCATAGCCCTTGGCTCAGATAGGGTGTCAAAATATGATTCATAACGGTTGCATTTAGAAATGCCCTTCAAGTCATGATATCACAGCACACACATTGAGCGTCACAGCAAATAATAAGTCCCTATCATCATTGCCAAATTGAATTGAGTAGGCTCAAAACTAATCACAGTCTCATTATGTAAATTCGGTTCATTGAAATAGCAGTCATCCGAATGAGTAAATAAAAGAGGATCAGTAGTCCTAAAAATTGGAACGTCTGATGATTAGAGTGCTGGAATTGCTTGCAGAGGATTTGCATCAATTCTTGTCGCAGCCCCTGCACCAGTAGCAACTTGCTTTTCATACCAACTGAGCATATCCTCATATGGTGCAAAAGGCTTGTTCCTACAGTATATCAGTTTTCTATTGACCTAGTATACACCCAAATTTAAAATTAGCTTCAATTTATTTAAAGTGAATGCAATTCTAAGAAACATTGACTGATTTGCTTACCGAGATCACACTGCCCCACTATTCATCAGTATTAGCAAGGATTTGTCTCTCTGGATCCCAACCCCAACCAGACAAAGTTGCCAAGTAATGATATTGGCAAAAAAAAATTTTCAAATTTTTCATTCTATTTTCCATATTCTGAATGGTGTACTTTGTTTTAGCCTCCATATTGAACTGTTCAAGAACTCGAAGGAGTGCAGGCTTGGTAAGTGTGTTTATGGATGTACCACCCCTAAGAAACTTCTCCTTCAGTAATCTTGACAAGATTTTATCCTCTTCATCGGTCCAATTAGTAACCCTCATGAGATGATACTGTTTCACCGCTCTTCCAAGTGCCAGCCATGGTTCTTCTTTTGTGGGCCTAATTATTCGATGATATACAAGAAAAGGAAAATAATCATACTAATGGTTTAACCTAGCATATTACAAGTGCGTAAACAATATAATACTCTTGAATAATATGTGATGGATAGGCCATAAAAACCTTCCTGATATTCACTTAGGTCTCTACAATGATGTCATAGTTTTTGATAAAACATTTTAAAGCTCCCTGCATTACACCTTTATTCTATCAAAAACTAAAATCCCAGCAATCATTTTATTGTCTGCCATTTATAAAACCTTATAATTCAAGTGCATCAAGTGCACTTCTTTCTATCTCCAGATTCACATTATTGTACTCGTCCCTATGAATCTCAGATTTTATCTAGTAAGGTCAATATACACCAAAAATAAACTACACTATTGGCAATCAAACAGCCATGAAATAAGACATCTCATATCTCCTTAAACATCAACCACCAAAACATATAGAATTCTCCAATAATTCATTTATCAGAAATTATCTATAACAAAAAACTAATCTTTTGCAAAAATTTTCTTACAACAAAAAAAGAGAGAACGATATTAACAATAGGGTAAAGTCTCCAACCTAAACTCCAATGAGAAAGAACACAACATTCCAATCATTAAGGGAGGCAAAGCCAGATAAGCTTAGTTGTTGATTATGTGCCCTCGTACCAACGAACAAAAGAGAACAAGATGCAACACTTTGTGTTTTTTTTTTTTAATCTAGCACTAAATCTTAGGTAATCTAAGTAATCCTAACACCAAAACATCAAGCACCACAAAATTATATGTAGATTGGTCAAAATAATATTAAAAGGGCATTTAAAAACTCATTTTTTGAAAAGAAAAGAAAAATTAGGATTTGAGATGAGATCGAACCTGTTGCACTCCTGAACGAAGCATGAGTTCTTGGCGTCCTTCTCTGGTATATCAAAAATAAAAATCGGAAAGAAAAAATAGTAAATGATAAAGAAGTGATGAAGATAAAAGGGAGGAGATATGGGGGTTTAAGAAGGTGAGAGATTTAATCACCAGTGAGGCCGGCGGTGAGCTTGACAATGATGGCATCGATGATAGCGAAGCCGACAAGGAGATAGATGGAGATGGAGGAGATAGATGCCAAGAACCCTCGTTCAAGAGCAGAGATCGAAAGACGGGAGCAGGGGCAACAGCCGCTTGGACGGGAGTAGAGATCGAAAGACGGAAGTAGGGGTGACGGCCACTCGGATGGGAGAGGAAAGAATGAAAGACTAGGGTTAAAACCAAAATTTTCATATTGCCAAATATTCCCTCATGGGATAGCTGGGGGGGATATGTTGTTATTTCTGGGGTTCATAGGGAATAAGTTCAGGGGATTAACCCCTCTTGTTAAACTTTTTCAGAAATATACCTCTTAGTTATAGCTTTTGGGCCAGAGGGTTAAGGGTGAAGTGGATTTTAAAGCTCTGTTAACATGTCCTGCCAAAGGCTGAACAATAAAAAGTTGAAATATATTTAGACTTATTTGGAACTATAAGCAAATCAGATGAGAGTTTTACAGTAAGAGTGCAAACGTGGTACTTTCTTGTGATGGTTCGCATAGAATACAGATAGGCCCATATTATTCTCCTAGGGTACCTATATGTAACTTTTGTATTAATTGCAAGTGGCGCTCATCTTATTAACGGGGAAAAAAGATTTTCCAATCTCACAAATTCCGAGGAGGGAAAAGAAAGGGCTATCATGAAAGCAAAGGAAAGGGTTTCATGGAACTCTATCCTGTGGGTGTACTCATGGTTTTTTTTCCTGCTATGGTCTAATGATTGTTTATGTGTTTGCATTAAAAGGTTGTAGTCTCTACCAAGTGTTTGGGAATTATTAAAGGAGCCTTGTGTCTAAGATTCTGTTTGCACAGAAAACAAGGGCCTTTTAAGCTAGAGGGGAGGCTGCAGTGCAAGTAGTGTTTCAGCAACCAGATGTGGGGTGTCGTCAAGAGTCTTTAGCATAATCTCATCTCATTCTTGTAATATTTACAAGGGGTTTCTTCCAGGGTAATGAGTTTATCACTCCCTGTGTACTAACTCTAGGGGTTCCGCACTCCTAGCTATGCTGACCAAGAACTGCACACTCCTCTGCTTCCCCATCTGACATGGCTCACAGATTTCCATAACTCCACCACTCAGGTCCAGAAGTAGTCCTCTCTTGCTCAGTTCTTTCATCCCCTTGTCTCCTATGTGGCTTAGGCGGTAATGCCATATCCTGTATACATCCTAAGGATCCTGTTCCACAGCTGCTGCCTCATATTTCCTTGTCACCACATAGACCTCCAACATATATAGGTTGTTCTTCAGCCTTCTCCCTCTCATCACTACCATAGCTCCATTGGAGATGTTCAGAACTCCACTCGTGGCATGACTGCTGAAGCTGTATCCAGTCTGCTCCAGGTACCCCAGTGACACCAAACCCCTCATCAACCTCTGTGTAAGTACTGAACCACGACCGGTTGGGAGTGTAATGATAAGAACAGGCTGAATCCAAGGTCCACATCTCTGTACTGTGACTATGACCATCTGATACCACCAAGAGATCATCCTCCACCTTCTGTCCTGCAACTATACTCACAGACTCAGATCCTCCCTTTTTTCCCTTTTTCAACTTAGGACAATCCCTTTTAAAATGTCCTACCTTACCACACTTGTAGCACTTAGCCTTCTTGGACTGTAACCGTCCTCTAGGCCTGCTCATGTCCCTGCCTCTGCCTGACCTTTCCCCAACTGATAAACCCTTCTGGGGAACAGGTTCCTTGGTCATCCTTTTCCTCTGCTCATTCGTCCGAAGCACCGAGACAATATCTTCATAGAATAATGTCTCCTTCCCATAGAGCAGCATCGTGACCAATGAGTCATGTGATGTGGGCAGCGAACACAATAGCAAAAGTGCCTTATCTTCCTCCTCCATCTTGACCTCAACATTCAGTAATTCATTGCTCACCTGTTCGAACACCTGGATGTGGCCCAGCACATCTCAACCTTTTGACATCCGAAGGCTATTGAGGCGCTTCTTCAACATCAACTTGTTACACATGTTCTTTCCTATGTAGAGGGCTTGCAACTTCGACCAGAGTCCCTTTAGGGTCTTCTCCTCCAGCACTGAATAAATGACTGAATCTGCCAGACATCCCCTGATCATTGAACATGCCTTCTTCTCCAACGACAACCACTGCTTTTCTGTCATCCCATCTGGCCTTTCCTCTAAACCCAGATCTAAACCTTAATGCGCAAGAAGATCTTCTACTTGGACTTTCCACATGGAGAAACTTTCCTTCCCATCAAACTTCTCAAACTCTAATTTTATGCTATTACCCATGGCCAGATCTCAACCAAAAATAGAACAAAATATTCCAGAAAATAGAGTACCTGATGAGGCCCTGCTAAATTTTTTTTTTTCAACCCTTGAAAATCTCCAAATTCAGTCTGTAAGATCTCCAAATTTGTTGTCAATAATTAGGTTGTTTCTGAACCAACCTGGCTCTGATACCAATTGTTGGGGTTTAGTCCTCAATGAACGGCAGTGGAATCAACTTCACTGGAGAAGTACTCTGGGGCTTTCACCCTTTTGTTGTCAATAATTAGGTGTGTAGTCTCTTGATCCAACTACAATCTCTTTTCTTGAAAAGAATTTTAAAGTCTTTTTACCTTTGCTGAAAGATCTCACGTTCCACTGGAACGTCCTCCTCCTTCCCTTGCCGTGACTCTTTTGGTCCCACCAAGGCTCCACAAGTTTCCTCCTCTTCATGGCATGGCCCTCTTGTATGTCTCTTCTTAGCAATATCATCAAGCGGAATCTTCCACTCGTGAAGCCACTCTTCACGTATGTCTTCAAGGCCATCCTTGATGGCTGCCACCATGGCCTGGGTAGCTAGAAGCCTCACGGCTTCTCCCGAGTCTTACACATGATCCCACAGTTGGACTACGAATTGCTGGAATTAATTTCTCCCGTTGGAATTAATTCGTAATTCCTCCCATAAAGAGACTCGTCATCTTTGGAATTAATTCCCAATTAATTTCTCTACTTTATTGCTTTTGAAATTTCCAAAGAACCGTGGAATCCTCATGTCACGCCCCGGACCCAAAAATTTGAGTTAGGGTGACAACCCGCCGCATGCCATGCATGCAAGGCATCCCAAATTATGACACATAAGTCAACATAAGGCAATAATTATGATTATTCAATCCAAATCCATAACTTAATACAAACCATAGTTATAAGTTCTGGGCTAGAAACCCTACACACAAGCAATACTGGGGTTACAAACCCTACATACCATAATCATAAGGTTTGGGCTACAAGCCCTACACACATGACATATAATGGATCTAATTGTTTAATAGAAGCTTTATCTAGCTCATATCTCCACCTTCAGTCCTAAAGCTCTGAAAAACATTGTGAGATTTATATGAGCTCACACTCAATAAGTAAGCCTATTATTAAATCATTATGTCTTAATCATATCATATCAAGATATTTTCAAATCATATTTTCATAAAGAAAAACTTTCAATCTCAGTTACATTTATCATGCTATCAAAACATGCACATCATCAGTTGCAATAAATACCAGAATATGCAATATAAACAAACCCACTGTTTATGTAATCCTTGTTTTTTATGTGTCCCACGGCCCTACAAATTAATTAGAACAGATTCTACAAATGTGTGTGGCCATATCATAATCAAACAGAACACACCCTACAGATGTGTGTGGCCATATATAGTCAATCAAAACACATTCTATAAATGTGTGTGGCCATACATAATCAATCAGAACACATTCTATAAATGTGTGTGGCCATACATAATCAATCAGAACACATTCTACAATGTGTGGGGCCATAGTATATGAGAACCGCGGTGACACATACAAGACTATTTTGATATCATCATTACAATTGCATGTCACACATCATGCATCTGTTTCTTACATTACATATACAGTGGTTTGCATATTATTAACAAATGCATATAGTCATCTCAATAATACCAACATATTTTGCAAGTCAAAGAAATTATATTTTTGCATATACACCAATAAACTATTTATTGCAAAATATTACCAGCTACTATTGTCATAATAAATGCTCGTTTGTAAATTCATGGTACTATTCACAATAGACAATCTAAATAAAACTCCATTTTTCCTTATTTCATAAGATGCATGCAAACTATAAATCCACAGTTTATACATTAAATAATTATAATATTATCATAATAGTCTTACTTACCTCAGTACGCAAATTTCAAATGATAAACCAACTAAATAGACATCTGGGTACCTACAATAGTATTATACATAATTAAGTTTCTAAAATCTGAATAATAAAATGATTCCTAAAACTCTACCCAGACTAATCCACGGGCCCAACTTTGGGTTCAAATATCTTTCACTATATTCACTCAAATGGGAAAGTAAAAGTACCCCAAGACACTAGATTAAACACAGAATCGGGCCATATATTCTTTTCCCCAATCTCGGCCTAATACAGGGTCCAAAATGCTGCTCAAACAAGGCCATTGAACCGGCCCAACAGGGCCCAAACCTTTGACAGCCCAGCCGACCCAATTTCAAATCTTCTCTTTCTGCTCCCCTATTTCAATCGAAACAGGGGCTATATCGTGTCGGCGGCTAGGGCCTCCGCCAACCAAATTCGAGGTGGCCCAGCCACTAGTGGCCGGACCCGAGCCGGCCACCGCCGCGACTGGCCCCCCTTCTCTCTCTTCAATTTCTCCCTTATCTCTGTCTTTCTCTCTTTGAATCACCATGGCATGGGACTATGTCGGTGGCACGACCGGCCAGACCTCCACCGGACACTGCCTCGGCATCGGTGGAGGACTCCGATCGAAGCCCTGGCTCGGCGAGCCGGCGGGCACTCTGCCGGGCCCGAACCAAGACGTTGACCGGTTTGTGTTGACCCAATTATTGATTTTGATGATTAACAAAATCCATGAGTATATTTCTTATGTTTCTAATAAATTTGATAAGTGTTTCAGGAATTAAGATTGGTTATTTATCTATATGCTACTTAGAAAACCAGTTTCAAGTTGAATTTAAATGGAATTTATGTAAGTTCAGAACTTGAAGTCGACACTCTAAATCCTCGAAGCCGACTCCAAAGAGTATCAGAATAGTATTGATTTTTGGCACGCTTCGGAGCTGACACCTAAATTTCTGGAGCCGACACATAAAAAATTAAAGTCGACACCAGCAGAGTGTGGAGCCGACTTCATACCAGATATAGAGAGTGATGTTTTCGGACACTGGTGGAGCCGACACCCTCAGAAAGTTAGAGCCGACTCCAGATCTTGCTGAGCTGACACTTCAAAATCTTGGAGCCGATACCTTGACAGACCGTTTATTACTATTTTTAGGATCTCGATTTGGAGCCGACACCTGACGACCTGGAGTCGAGCCCTCCACATCAGAAATGAAATTTCAAGTTTTCAACGGATATATTTTTCTTACCTAACCTCTAACGGCTATTTCTCACCTACTCATGGATTGGAATGTCTATAAAAAGGGATTGAGCCATTTGAAATAAAAAGAACAGGAAAACAGAGAAACGAAAGGAAAGAAAGAGAAATCAAAAATCCCACTTCAAGAAATCTTTTGAGCCAAAGCCTATTCACTATTGAGAGTTAGAAGAGGAATCCAAAGGCTCCAAAAGAGATATTTCAAGGGATTTCCTCAGTTTTGAAAAAGAAGGAGAAAAGCCCTTAAATCTTCAGCCGTTTCTTCACCAAAATCTTTTCAAGTGCTCTACTTTCATTCAATTCAAAAGAGAAGAAGAAGAGAAGAAAAGAAGAAAAGCTCAAGCCCTACATTGCTTCAGAAATTAGGCTTTTCTATTTTCATTTACTTATATTGCTCATTTTCTCAATTTAGGAGCTGTTATTGTTATAAATTCTTAATTGATTTATAGTTTGCCTAATTCAATCAGGAGATTGAATTAGTGGAGGTAGTATACCTCGGAACAAGCTAAGGATAGCTTGTGGTTAGGTTTTATGCTGGTGAGCCTGTGAAAACCAGCGGGTTCGTTGTGACCCCGGGAAAACAATAAGTTAGAGTTGTGAGCTTGTAAAACAACTCGACTGTAATCAAGTGGATTATAGTGTGGACCCAAGTGCTGCTTAGGAGTGGACGTAGGTATTGGATACACTGAACCACTATAAAATCTTTGTGTTTGCCGTGCTTTGTCTCTTTCAATCTATCTCATTTATTTGTGCTTAGCATATTGCACTCAAACACTTTCATATCAGAGCACATTGTTTTAAAGTGTTAAATTTTTTAAAGAACCCAATTCACCCACCTCCTCTTGGGTTGCTATCTGGGCCAACAATTGGTATCAGAGCTTGTGCTCATTTCGGCTTGATTACACAATCAAGAGTCAAAGATCCAAATGGCAGCTCAAGTTGGATCATCTTTTTTAGAAGGTCAATGCACTAATAGGCCACCTTTGTTCAGTGGCACCAACTATTCATATTGGAAAGTAAGAATGAGGATATTCATTCAAGCTTTAGATTATGAATTGTGGAGTATCATAATGAATGGACCTAGCACACCCACACACATAGTTGATGGTTCTATTGTTCCTAAGCCCGAAAGGGATTGGAATGATAATGATAGAAAAATGGCTTAGTTTAATGCTAAAGCCATGAATATTTTGTATTGTTCCTTAGATGCAAATAAATTTAATCGTATTTCTACATGTAATTCCGCAAAAGAAATATGGGATAGGTTAGAGGTTACCCATGAGGGTACAAATCAAGTTAAAGAATCTAAAATTAATATCTTAGTGCACAAATATGAATTGTTTAGCATGGAACAAAATGAAACTATCACATGCATGTACACTAGATTTACTGATATTGTAAATGGTTTAAAGAGTCTTGGCAAGACCTATACTAATTCTGAATTGGTTCATAAAATTATTAGGTCTCTTCCAAGGTCATGGGAAGCTAAAGTGACTGCTATCCAAGAAGCCAAGGACCTCAATGCCTTACCTTTGGAGGAGCTTCTTGGATCATTGATGACCCATGAATTAACAATGAAGCAGCATATAGAGGAAGATGTCAAGAAAAAGATAACTATTGCTCTTAAGGCTACAGAAATTGAGGAAAGCAGCAGTGAGGATGAAGATGATGATGATAAGACGGCTCTCCTTGCTAGAAAGTTTAAGAAATTCATGCAAAGAAGGAGACCCTTCCACAGAAAGAAATCTGGAATTAAGATGGAAGGTGAAAGGGAAAAAGAGAAGGAGAAAGAAAAAGAAAAAGAACCTTTGACTTGCTATGAATATAAGAAGACGGGACATTTCTGATATGAATGTACTTAATTGAAAAAGGGGTATAAGAAGAACAAGAAGGCATATGTTGCAACATGGAGTGATAGTGAAGAATCCTCTTCCGAGGAGGAACAAAACGAAGTTGCAAACATTTGCTTTACCTTTGATGAATTGTTTGATGCATTTAACGAATTAGTTAGTAATTTTAAAGTCTTGAAAAAGAAAAGTAAATCTTTGAAAAATGATAATTTAAATCTTGTCAAAGAAAAGGATAAACTAACTCATGAAGTTGAAGAACTGAAATCTGAAAATGAAAATTTGATAAAAGAAAAAGAACTGATATCAAATGAAAACCTTAGCTTAAAGAAAGAAGTTGATAAAAATAAAATTATAGTTGATAAATTTACATATAGATGATACACCTAGAGTTGATGTTATTGATACTAATCATAATGAGTTAGATCTTCCTAGAGATTGGAGATATGCCTATGGACATCCAAAGGAATTGATTATAGGTGATCCATCTCAAGGAGTAAGAACTAGATCATCTATGAGAAATATCAATAATCATCTTGCATTTGTATCTCAAATTGAACCTAAAACTATTGAAGAAGCTGAAAAAGATAGTAACTGGATGCTAGCTATGCAAGAAGAACTAAATCAATTTACTAGGAATAATGTATGGTCCTTAGTTGGTAGACCTAAAGGTCACTCAGTTATAGGATCTAAATGGGTATTTATAAATAAATTAGATGAAAATGGCATAGTTATTAGAAATAAAGCTAAATTAGTAGCAAAAGGATATAATCAAGAAGAAGGAATTGATTTTGATGAAACCTTTGCACCTGTAGCTAGATTAGAAGCAATTAGGCTATTACTTGCATTTGCATGTCATATGAATAACAATTTATTTCAAATGGATGTTAAAAGTGCATTTTTAAATGGTTTTATAAATGAGAAAGTTTGTGTAGAACAACCCCTAGGTTTTGAAGATCATGAATTTCCAAATCATGTTTTTAAATTACACAAAGCACTAAAATAAGCACCTAGAGCTTGGTATGATAGGTTAAGCAAATTTCTAATTGAAAATGATTTTTCTAGATGAAATGTTGATAAAACCTTATTTTTGAAAAGAAAAGATAAATATTTATTGGTAGTATAAATCTATGTAGATGATATTGTATTCGGTGCTACTAACAATCTTTTGTGTCAAGAATTTACTAAGTTAATGCAGGGTGAATTCGAAATGAGCATGATGGGAGAACTCAATTTCTTCATAGGACTTAAATCAACCAAAGCAAAGAGGCAATTTTCATAAACCAAACAAAGTACACAAAGAAAATTCTCAAGAAGTTTGAAATGGAATCAATCAAACCCCTTGGAAAACCTATGAGTCCCTCATGTAAATTAGACAAAGATGAAGATGGTAAGAAAGTTGATCAAAAGCATTATAGAGGTATGATCGGATCTCTACTTTACTTAACTGCAAGTAGACCTAATATCATGTTTATTGTTTGTCTATGTGCTAGATTTCAGTCTGAACCTAAAGAATCTCATTTAATTGCTATAAAAAGAATACTAAGATATTTAAATGGAACTAAAAATGTAGGATTATGGTATTCTAGAGACTCAACATTAAATTTGATTGCTTATTTTGATTCTGATTATGCTGGATGTAAGCTAGATAAAAAAAGTACAAGTGGTGCATGTCAATTTTTAGGAAGTAACTTAATCTCATGGTTTAGCAAAAAATAAAATTCCGTTGCATTATCTACTGCTGAAGCAGAATATGTTGCAGCTGGAAGTTATTGTGCTCAAATCCTTTGGATTAAGTGACAACTTGAAGATTATGGCATAACACTTGATAAAACTCCTATTAGATGTGATAACACAAGTGCAATCAATTTAACTAAAAATCCTATACAACATTCAAGAACTAAACATATTAAAATTAGATATCATTTTATTAGAGAACATGTAGCTAATGGTGACATTTGTCTTGATTATGTTTGAACTGATGAACAATTAGCTGACATATTTACAAAACCCCTTAGTGAAGAAAGATTTTGCTATCTTAGACGTGAATTAGGAATTTGTAATCCTTTAGAATAGTCTAAACTTCCAAGGATCAATTATCTATATTTAAATCACTTTTCTTAAAAAAATTTCTCATGATTCTAAGGAAAACTTATCTAGAAACATGAATCCCCTGGTCTATTCAAATTTTGATAACCTTTTTGACAAGTTTCAGATCATTTCAAACCTTCATTTTTTCACTGAAACTTTTTTAGAGTCGACACCACAGTTGGTAGAGTCGACACCTGTTTGTGTTGCTCTATCTGTGTTTCTGGGAGCCGACACCTGGCTTTGCGGAACTGACTCCATTTCGAGCGCTGACTATTTTAGCGAGTTGGAGTCGACACCTCACTTTGCGGGAGTCGACACCTGGTGGACCCAATTTGACTATTTTAGGGCAGAGTTGACACATCACGTTTTCTAAATCTCCAAATCCTTCCCCACTTCACTCAAACCTCTGAATCCTTCAAATCTACCATCCCCTTGCTTCCAATGGCACCAAAGCACTGTGGATCGTCGTTTGGAGCACCCATTACAACCAGAAGAAGGACTGCGAGGCATCCGGCTCGCCAACCGTCGCCCAGTTCGTCTTCAACCTCCTCTTCTTCAACCCAAAGTGTGAATCCCTCTCCCTCATCCCCTCAAGTTGATTTATTAGCGGGAAAGATCATTACAACTGGTAGGAAAGTGGATTTCGACTTTTTTGATTCAGAGGGTTTTTCATTAGGAAGACGTTAAAAGAAATGGGTTGGGAACGTATTTGCTCATTAGATATTCCAACCTACCCAAGTCTAGTAAAGGAATTTTACAACAATTTGTCTAGAGGAGATGTTGGGCTTGTTAGCTCAGTCAGAGACACCCGAATTCAATTGACAGCCGAAATTTTAGGGAATTTATTGAAAATCCCTGCTATTGGTTTGATAGCAAGTGCACACAGTGAGAGAGGTGTTGCACTTTCGAGATTACTTGGTAGGGAGATGACTGATTTTGAGGAAGTGAGTGCCAATCGCTACCCCTGGAGCTTAGATTGCTTCACAATATTTGTAGCTCGATCTTATTTACTAAAACTGGACATTTTGAGTATGTCTCAGAGCAAGACATTGTTGTTATGGACAGTGTGATCATGGGGCAGCCTCTTAATCTACCAGGAATGATTATTGGATACATGGTAGAGGCTGGCAGCAGGAAGAGAGCTACACTTTCTTATGGCATGGTTTTGATAAGAGTATTTCGAAGCCAAGGAGTTAGCATTCTGGAAAATGAGCCCCTGAAGAGACTTCGGTACACTGGCTATTATAATTCTGCTACTTTGCACCGGATGGGTTTTAAGAAAATAAAGGGTATTTGGTTATGGAAAGGATAGGATGAGTTGAGAGCTACTGGAGTTGACTCTGTGGTCCATGGACCTTCCGAGGTAGGACCCTCAAATAAGCATCACTCTCCTGCACCGAGTTGTTCAGTACCTCCGGAGGCACCCCCAGCGACCCTAGCTCCTGCACCTGCTGTTGCACCTGATTCTGCACCTTTTTCTTACAGTTCTGTTGGCTTTTCTGCTATCCAATTAGAGCAACTTAAAGGACTGTTTGTTAATCATAAAGAAGAGATGAAGACTGAGATAGACAATAGTCTTATGAGCTTGAGAGAGTTATTCTATTCCTTAGATGAAAGAGTAAGCAAGATTGAGGCCACCCTTGGTTCTTCTTCAGAATCTTTAAGGAATGATCTCAAGAACATATTTGAGGAACTTAAAGAATTTGGAGGAGATTCCGAGGCTTATTCTAGATGCAATGCAGAGCTTCAAGAAAAAATTATAACTGCATCTGCATTCTTTGATAGAAGACTGAACGAATTTATCAGAACTCAAAGTGAAGGAATGGGCAAAATTGTGGAAGATTTACACAGAGTTCTTAGAAATCATTAAATTCTGTATTTTTTATTATGTTGTAATGAAAGTTTGCTTTTGATGTACTAAAGTTTAGTTTAAATCTTTTGATGTTATAAAAAGTTGATGTTTAAGTTTAATATGTTTTGATGTTTTGATGTAATTAAAGTAACTTTTTGTTCAATGATGTATGAAAGCACTCATGATGTAATGTTTTGATACTTTAATGAAAATCATATTTACTAAAGTTGAACTCTGTTATTGAGTGACTTGAATTGAATTTTGATTCACTTAATCTTTAATACATTGATCTTAATCATATTTACATCTTCCTAACCTTTTTTGGGGATTACAAAAAAGGGGGAGAAATAAATGAGATTTATATATGCATAAAAGTTATAATTGAATGTAAAAGGAGGAGAAAAGATAATTACATATACATTGAATGAATCTCATTAGTTAATTGTTATCAAGCATGAACTTAATTCCGTGAGATTTAATGATAAGAAGAAAAGATGTTAATTTGAGTATCATAGGGGGAGCTACCTCATTCAGGGGGAGCTTAACTATGGAAACTTTTCTGTGTTAAAATTTTCATTGATTAATCAAGCATATACTCAATGTTTTTGTCATCATCAAAAAGGGGGAGATTGTTGACCCAATTATTGATTTTGATGATTAACAAAAGCCATGAGTATATTTATTATGTTTCTAATAAATTTGATAAGTGTTTCAGGAATTAAGATTGGTTATTCATCTATATGCTACTTAGAAAATCAGTTTCAAGTTGAATTTAAATGGAATCTATGTAAGTTCGTAACTTGGAGCCGACACCCTAAATCCTCGGAGAAGACTCCAGAGAGTATCGGAACAGTGTTGATTTTTGGCATGCTTCGGAGCCGACACCTAAATTTTGGAGCCGACACATGAAAAATTAGAGTTGACACCTGCAGAGTGTGGAGCCGACTCCAGACCAGTTACAGAGAGTGATGTTATCGGACACTGGTGGAGCGACACCCTCAGAAAGTTGGAGCCGACTCCAGATCTCGCCAAGCCAACACTTCAAAATCTTGGAGCCGACACCTTGATGGACCGTTTATTACTATTTTTAGGATCCGATTTGGAGCCAACACCTGAAGACCTGGAGTCGACCCCTCCATGTCAGAAATGGAATTTCAAGTTTTCAACGGATATATTTTTCTTACCTAACCTCTAACGGATCTATTTTCTTTTGGTAAGGATCATCCAAGGACAACTCCAACGGCTATTTCTCACCTACCATGGATTGGAATGTCTATAAAAAGGGATTGAGCCATTTGAAATAAAAAGAACGGGAAAACAGAGAAATGAAAAGAAAGAAAGAGAAATAAAAAATCCCACTTCAAGAAATCTTTTGAGCCAAAGCCTATTCACTATTGAGAGTTAGAAGAGGAATCCAAAGGCGCCAAAAGATATTTTAAGGGATTTCCTCAGTTTTGAAAAAGAAGGAGAAAGCCCTAAAATCTTTAGCCATTTCTTTACCAAAATCTCTTCAAGTGCTCTACTTCCATTCAATTCAAAAGAAAAGAAGAAGAGAAGAAAAGAAGAAAAGCTCAAGCCCTACATTGCTTCAGAAACCAAACTTTTCTATTTTCATTTACTTATATTGCTCATTTGCTCAATTAAGGAGCTGTTATTGTTATAAATTCTTAATTGATTTATAGTTTGCTAATTCAATCAGAGGATTGAATTAGTGGAGGTACTATACCTCGGGACAGGCTAAGGATAGCTTGTGGTTAGGTTTTGTGATGGTGAGCCTATGAAAACCAGCTGGGTTCATTGTGACCTCGGAAAAATAACAAGTTAGAGTGGTAAGCTTGTAAAACAACTCGACTGTAATCAAGTGGATTATAGTGTAGACCCAAGTGCTGCTTGGGAGTGGACGTAGGTGCTGGATACACCGAACACTATAAAATCTTTATGTTTGCTGTGCTTTGTCTCTCTCTCTATCTCATTTATTTGTGCTTAGCATATTGCACTCAAACACTTTCATATCAGAGCACATAGTTTTAAAGTGTTAAATTTTTTAAAGAACCCAATTCACCCCCCCCCCCTCTTGGGTTGCTATCTGGGCCAACAGCTTGGTTCCAAAAGAATGGAGGGCCGCTCGGCGGCCCTCTAGCACCCCTCTCCGGCCGCCTCGAGCGGCCGGACATTCCCCTTCTCTCCCTCCTCCGCTGCCTCAAGCGGCCAAGCACAGTAACGGGAGGAACTCCTCTCGTTCACCCTTTCTCTCTTGCTCTCTCTCTCTCTCACTCTCTGTGGCCAGGAAAGGAAAGGCGGAGGCTAACCTGGAGGAGGTGCGCGCTAGGATAAAGGAGGGAGTCACCCTCCATCTCCTTTTAATCCCCAGGTGACGCCTTGGATCCGAGGAATTTGGGAATCAAAGCGCCACGCCGAGAGCGAAGCGTCAGCAGAAAACTCCCGTTGCCTTCTCCCTGGTTCACACGAGCCGGGGGCTACATTCTCCCCTCATTATAAAAATTTTGGCCTCGAAATTGATACACTTTAAATAAACTATAGAATTTAATTAGGTTCTATTCAATAGTCAAAAATCTTGGAAGATAATTTACTTGCAAATAATTATGGATACTTCTTTCTCATTTCTTCCTCAAGTTCCCAAGTAGCCTCCCTCTCAGAATGATTACTCCACTGTACCTTGACATAGGGGATGGTACGCCATCTCAGAACCTGATCCTTGCGGTCCATGATACGTGCAGGATGCTCCTCATAAGATAAATCTTTCCTCAACTGAATAGGCTCATACTCTATTACATGGCTGGGGTCAGAAATATACTTCCTCAACATAGAGACATGAAACACATTGTGTACACCAGATAGAATCGGAGGCAGTGCCAGGCTGTAAGCTACCTCCCCAACTCTGCTCAAGATCTCAAAAGGTCCAATATAACGTGGAATTAGCTTTCCTCTGATTCCAAATCTCATCACATCCTTGGTTGGTGATACCCTTAAGAAAACATGGTCCCCAACCTGAAATTCCAATTCTCTCCTTCTGACATCAGCATAACTTTTCTGTCTGCTCTGAGCTGTACGAATACCCTCCCTGATCAATTGCACATTATCAACTGTCTGCTGAACCAGCTCAGGGCCTAGCAATTTTCTCTCTCCCACATCATCCCAACATAAGGGAGATCTGCACCTCCTACCATACAGAGCTTCAAATGGAGCCATCTGGATACTGGCCTGGTAACTATTATTATATGCAAACTCCACTAAAGGTAAATGGTTATCCCATGCTCTACCCAAATCCATCACACAGGCTCGCAACATGTCTTCCAAATCTGTATGGTCCTCTATGATTGTCCATCTGACTAGGGATGATAGGATGTACTGAAGTTTAATTTGGTTCTCATAGTCTTATGAAGACTTTTCCAGAATTGAGACACAAACCTAGTATCCCTATCTGATACAATAGATACAGGAACACCATGGAGTCTCACGATCTGCTCAATATATAAACTAGCCAATCTTTCACTAGAGACCCCAACTCTGAAAGGTAAGAAATGAGTTGATTTTGTTAGTCTGTCCATAATAAAAAAACATCATTACTCCTAGGAGTTTTGGGCAGACCAGTCACAAAGTCCATTGTGATCATTTCCCATTTCCACTGAGGAATCATTAGAGATTGAAGAGGTCCCGCAAGCCTTTGATGCTCGGCCTTCACTCGCTGACACACCAAGCACTTGGCCAAATACTTAGCAATCTCCCTCTTCATACCTTTCCACTAAAAATTTTCCTTCAAATCTCTGTACATCTTAGTGCCACCTGGATGCACAGTATAGGGAGAATAGTGAGCCTCCTTCAAAATGTCGGCCTTTAGTTCCTCACTGTTTGGCACACAAAGTCTTCCTTCAAATTTCAAGGTTCCATCCTCCATTACATAAAATTCATTCTAAACTCCTGACTGCACAGCTTCTTTAATCTTTTGTAAATCTGGATCATCATTTTTGGAGGACTTGATCCTGTCAACTAGGGTCGGCTGGAGTACAAGTGCTGCAACAAGCCCATCAGACTGCTGTACTCTCAATCCAACCTCCCACCTCTCAAGGTCTCTCAATAAGTGAGGCTGGGAAGTAATCATAGCAGCTAACTCAGAATAGGATTTTCTACTCAAAGCATCAGCTACTACATTGGCCTTTCCAAGATGATAGTGCAGGTCATAGTCCTTCAGTAGCTCTAACCATCTTCTCCACCTCAAGTTCAGCTCCTTCTGTGTGAAAATGTACTTTAGACTCTTATGATCTGTATACACATCACACGACAAATAGATAATGATGCCAAATCTTCAGGGCAAAAACCAATTCCAGATCATGAGTAGGGTAATTTTGCTCATAAGGCTTCAGTTGTCTGGAAGCATAGGCTATCACCTTTCCATTCTGCATCAGAACACATCCCAATCCTTTCCAAGAGGCATCAGTATAAAGAGTAAAACCTTCAGATCCTGTCGAAAGAACAAGAATGGGAGTTGACACCAAACGCTGCTTTAACTCCTAGAAACTTTTCTCACACTCCTCTATCCAGTCAAACTTCACTCGCTTTTGGGTTAAGCGAGTTAGGGGTAGAGCAATGCGAGAGAAGTCTTCCACAAATTTACGGTAGTACCCGGCTAGCCCCAAGAAGCTTCTGATTTCTGCCACATTGGAACGTCGGCTCCAGCTAATGATAGCCTCAATCTTTTTCGGGTCCATAGATATGTCATCTTTGGATATTACATAACCCAAGAAAGATACTTGATCTAACCAAAAATCACACTTCTGCAGCTTGGCATAAAACTTCTTCTCCCAAAGAATCTGTAGCACAATCCTCAGGTGGTCCTCATGCGCCTTATGGCTCTTGGAATAGATCAAAATATCGTCAATGAAAACCACCACAAACTGATCCAAGTATGGCTTAAAGATTTTGTTTATCAAATCCATGAATGCTATGGGGCATTAGTTAACCCAAACGGCATCACCAAGAACTCATAATGGCCATATCTGGTTCTAAATGCTGTCTTAGGCACATCCCCCTCCTTGACTTTGAGTTGATGTATCCTGACCTGAGATCAATCTTTGAGAATATCGAGCTCCTTGGAGTTGATCAAACAAGTCATCAATCATTGGCAGAGGGTGCTTATTCGCACTGTTACCTTATTGATTTCCGGTAATCAATGCAAAGCCAAAGACTGCCATCCTTCTTCTTAACAAATAAAATTGGAGCACCCCAAGGAGAATCACTGGGTCTGATAAATTCTCGATCTAGGAGCTCTTGCAACTGATCCTTCAATCCTTTAGCTCAGCCGGGGCCATGCGGTAAGGGGCCTTGGATATAGGTCCAGTTCCAGGAACTAAATCAATGGAGAACTCGACTTCCGATCAGGGGGAAAATCAGTCAAATCATCAGGGAAGACATCAGGGAATTCTGAGCTATAGGAATATCCTCCAACTTGGTCTCTTCCTACTGAAGGTCCTTGACTACAGCAAGAAATCTTTGACCACCACTCATCAGATACTTTCTAGCCTGCAGCGCTGAATGAACACTAAGGCTAGGTGTTTTTTACCACAAGTGAAACTGAATTCAGGCTAACTAGGAATCTTGAAGTTGACAATCTTCCTGAAGCAGTCAACTAAAGCATGATAGGAGGCCAACCAATCTATTCCAAGGATAACATCGAAGAACTTCAGTGGAAGAACAATTAGATTAGCATTCAACCTCCTATCCTCCAAGACCATTGGGCAGGATTTACATACTATGTCAACCTTCATAACATCTCCATTTGGAAAAGCAATATGCAACTCTTGCTCTAGAGAAATGGGTGTCAGTGATGCATTCTTGTCAAGATAGATGTCAGATAAGAAAGAATGCGTGGCACTCGGGTCAATTAAAGTTTGAGCATAAGCAGTGCCTACTTTAATTATTCCTGGACATAAGTGTAATTTATTTTATCATTAAAGTATTAAAGATTTAACCTACTTTCTAATTATCTATCAATGTATTGCACTAAGAATGTAATACTAGATATTAAGTTAAATGGTATACCTGTCATCACAGAATTAGAGGCGGCAACATCCTGCTGAGTGAGGGTAAAGACCCTCCCCTGGGTTCTCGGTGGCTGCTGCTGATGTTGCTGACTCATCCCTTGACTGGAAGAAGGTTGCTGATCCTTTCGAAGGGGACAGGTGGCCATCTTGTGATCAGTCTTTCCACAGAGGAAGCAGGCACCTACAAATCTATGACAAGGCCTTCCTGGGTGGAAGTTCCCACAGCGAAGGGAACGAGTTTCCTATTCCTTAGTCCTGCTGGGGCCTGATGTGCACCTCTCTTCCTGGCCTGAGCTGGGGGTTGACTAGAAATAAGCCCTTTCCTCTTCCTCTACTACTCCCAATCCCTTTGAACAGCATTCATATCTCTCTTAATCACCAAAGCCTTATTCACCATAGCACTGTAAGTGATAAGCTCGAATGCATTGACTGCTTGCCTCAGTCTGGGTCACAGTCCCTCAATGAATCTGGTGATCTTGGCCATCTCATTGGTACAATATTTGGAGCAAACGGGCCAACCTGGTGAATTCAGCTTCATACTGGGCCATAAAAAGATTCCTTTGCTCCAATTTGATAAACTCTTATTCCATCTGTCTTTGCACACTCCTAGGGAAGCATTTGTCAAAAAAGCCTCCCGAAACTCTTCCCAAGAGATAATATGTCCACCCCGTCGCTGCTCCTCAACTAACCACCAGTCATAAGCCTCTCCCTGAAGAAGATATGTGGCAAATCTGATCCGCTCCAACTCCTGACTACCTTGGGCCATAAAAGCCTTCTCCATGTCTCGCACCACCGCTTAGCATCAACAGGATTGGTGGATCCAGAGAAAGGGGCAGGGGCAAACTTTTTGAAATCTGCAAAGCTACGGCCAATCCCTACCCAGGGTTGAGGTGGAGTAGGCTGGGTCAATGGTGCAGGGTGAGTAGGTAAGGTTGGCTGAGTTTGTGGAGCAGGAGGGGTAGGCTGGGGTTGCGGAATGGTAGGGCAGGCTGAGTCTATGGGGCATGGAAGCAGGCTGAGTGGACAAGGCCTGCAGAATCTGTTGCTGCATGTCCCGCATCGACTGCGCCATACCCGAGAGAACCTGAAGCATCTCGGTCTGGAGTCGCTGCTGATCAGCCCCGACTTGAGTGACAGGGCCAGTACCACCGGTAGCTTTCTGACCTCCTTGCTGACCAGCATTACTAACCTGGGAGTCTTCATCATTTTGTTGACTTCTAGTGCGACGAGCCATTCTTATCTCCTGATAAATTATTTTTTCATTAATATCATGATAAACTTTATATTTCTGGCTTCAAAGCATAATACCTAAATTCCTATAAAGTTCTAATTGTCTCAATGTCATCCTAGTATTTTACCTAAAGTGTCATCATATATGTGTCCCTAAGGTCATAACCAGGCTCGGAAACCATTAAAGCTGTAACGCCCTGGATCCAAAAATTTGAGCTAGGGTGACAACCCGCTGCATGCCAGGCATGCAAGGCATCCCGAATTATGACACATAAGTCAACATAAGGCAGTAATTATGATTATTCAATCCAAATCCATAACTTAATATAAACCATAGTTATAAGCTCTGGGCTAGAAACCCTACACACAAGCAATACTGGGGTTACAAACCCTACACACCATAATCATAAGGTTTGGGCTACAAGCCCTACACACATGACATATAATTGATCTAATTATTTAATAGAAGCTTTATCTAGCTCATATCTCCACCGTCAGTCCTGAAGCTCTAAAAACATTATGAGATTTATATGAGCTCACAATCAATAAGTAAGCCTATTATTAAATCATCATGTCTTAATCATATCATATCAAGATATTTTCAAATCATATTTTCATAAAGAAAAACTTTCAATCTCAGTTACATTTATCATGCTATCAGAACATGCATATCATCAGTTGCAATAAATACCAGAATATGCAATAAACAAACCCACTGCTTATGTAATCCTTGTTTTTTTATGTGTCCCACGGCCCTACAAATTAATCAGAACACATTCTACAAATGTGTGGCCATATCATAATCAAACAGAATATACCCTACATATGTGTGTGGCCATATATAGTAATCAGAACACATTCTACAAATGTGTGTGGCCATACATAATCAATCAGAACACATTCTACAAATGTGTGTGGCCATACATAATCAATCAGAACACATTCTACAATGTGTGGGGCCATAGTATATGAGAACTGCGGCGACACATACAAGACTATTTCGATGTCATCATTACAATTGCATGCCACACATCATGCATGTTTCTCACATTACATATATCGTGGTTTGCACATTATTAACAAATGCATATAGTCATCTCAATAATACCAACATATTTTGCAAGTCAAAGAAAATATATTTTTGCACATACACCAATAAACTATTTCTTGCAAAATATTACCAGCTACTATTGTCATAATAAATGCTCATTTATAAATTCATGGTACTATTCACAATAGACAATCTAAATAAAACTCCATTTTTCCTTATTTCATAAGATGCATGCAAACTATAAATCCATAGTTTATACATTAAATAATTATAAAATTATCATAATAGTCTTACTTACCTCAGTACGCAAATTTCAAATGATAAACCAGCTAAATAGACATCTGGGTACCTACAACAATATTATACACAATTAAGTTTCTAAAATCTAAATAATAAAATGATTCCTAAAACTCTACCTAGACTAATCCATGGGCCCAACTTCGGGTTCAAATATCTCTCACTATATTCACTCAAATGGGGAAGAAAAAGTACCCCAAGACACTAGATTAAACACAAAATCGGGCCATATATTCTTTTCCCCAATCTCGGCCAATATGAGGTCCAAAATGCTGCTCAAACAAGGCCCTTGAACTGGCCCAATAGGGCCCAAACCATTGACAGCCCAGCCGACCCAATTTCAAATTTCTCTTTCTGCTCCCCTGTTTCAACCGAAATAGGGGCTATACCGTGCCGGTGGCCTTGCCAAATTCGAGGTGGCCCAGTTGCCGGTGGCTGGACCCGAGCCGGCCGTGGCGGCGGTCGGCCCCCCTTCTCTCTCTCTCTCTCTCTCCAATTTCTCCTTTATCTCTCCCTTTCTCTCTTTGAATCACCGCGGCACAACTATGCCAGTGGCACGGCCAGCCACTATGGCTGGCCGGACCTCCACCGGACACTGCCCCGGCGCCTGTGGAGGACTCCGATCGAAGCCCGGGCCCGGCGAGCCGGTGGGCACTCCACCGGCCCGAACCAAGCCATCGACCGGCTTGGTTCAAAAGAAGGGAGGGCTGCCCGGTGTTCCTCCAGCGCCCCTCTCCGGCCGCCTGAGCGGCCGGGCACAGTAACGAGAGGAACTCCTCCCGTTCACCCTTTCTCTCTTGCTCTCTCTCTCTCTCACTCTCTGTCGCTAGGAAAGGAAAGGCGGAGGCTAACCTGAGGAGGTGCGCGCTAGGATGAAGGAGGGAGTCACCCTCCATCTCCTTTTAATCCTCCAGGTGACGCCTCGGATCAGGGAAATTTGGGAATCAAAGCGCCACGCCGAGAGCGAAGCGTCAGCAGGAAAACTCCCGTTGCCTTCTCCCTGGTTCACACGAGCCGGGGGCTACACCTCACACGTCCGCTTCCATCATGTACATGAGGACGTGGATGTCCTCTTCACCTTCCTTCCACGTCACCTTCCTTCACATGATATTGGAACCCGGCTGCTTCTTCGAAGACAATTGAGGAAGAGGAAGAGGAGGAGATAGGGAGGAGAAGATAGGACTGTTGCCCTGCGATGAGAGAAAGGAATTTCTGGGAGAAAAGAATCTGTTCTCTATTCCTTCAAACCCTAGCAATTAGAGTTTAAATACATCCACGAAGTGGGCCAGGCCCAGACTCAACAAAAACTCTCATGGACTAACCCAATGAGATTAAATTAATCCCAAGCCCGTGTACACCCATGACTTGATTTAATCTCAATCCTTAGACTAAACCCAGCCCAATACAAGTTAGCCCCTCTGGGCCTTGATAGCACCACACCAGGCCCAACACCCATCGATGGCATGTCGTGGGATTCTGCAATATCCCCAAATAAAAAAAAACAAAAGATTGCGATACATAAAAATAATTTCACTTCGAGTAAAAAATGCTTAAAATATTTATAATTCAAGATCATATTATACTAATTAATTTATAATTTAGTTTTGAGGATCATATTATTTCAGCCTACTTCATTGATATTATTTATCTTAAATTAATGCATTTTGTAATTGGTTGGTTTCTTATAAGGATAAGGTAGCGCTGCATTTGTTTAACCTTTGGAATAGAATTGATAAACTTGCAATGGGACATTAGTATCGTATTAAACTATTCTTAATTTTATAACTTTTTAAGGTTATCAAAAACTTTTAGGGTCAGCAAAATTGAAGCGGGATATTAGTATTACTTTTACAACCTTCTTGGCGGATCTCATTTAAAGGTCCTTGTCTTCATTGGTCCAGCCATCTCGGTAGGCCTGATTTTGTTTTTTGTTTTTTTCCTATGTTTAAGCCACATAGAGGTGTCAAATTAGGCTGATATGCTATGTTAACATGGTTTGTCAAAATGGATGGGCAATTAAAATAAATTATATGTCTATTCTTATTGTTTCGTGGTTATGTTGCTTGACCTTCCGATTGTTTGGATGAAAGACTCTAACTTCAACTTTGCCTTTTGTCTAACACAGTTCGAGCCCGGGATTATCAGGCTTGATGGACCAACTTGTTAATTAGATAATTTTTTATTTATTATTATTTATTTAATTTTAAAACTAATTTTGAGAAACTAAATAAAATAAAGTAGATATACTTATCTTTTTTGGAGACTTTCTATTGGTGCGATCCATCACAATTATTCCTTTTGTCTGGTCTTTAGGACTATGATGAATCATACTATTTTTTGTCTTTTGTCTTCTACTCTTTCATTAGTTTTGGAGGAAACTCTTCATCTTCATTATTCTTCTAATCTTATATCTTATCTTCTATACCGTATTAGGCCTTAAGACAGACCAGCATCTTTAACATTTTGAGCCTTAATCGGCTTTGTTGAGTACCCATTCTCCTACACTAAAGGCAAATTTCAATGTGATTACGGACACCAAAGGAGTTAGCAGATTATGAACCATGGCGACATGCACAAAATAATTATTCTCATGTACTTGCAACTAGATTAAAATATCAAAATTATTAATTTTTTCCTCAACTCAACTCAACTCATCTAAGCCTTTTTCTAATTACATGGGATTGGCTACATGAATCTACTTCCTCCACTCTACTCTATTCAGAACTAAGCCGATACTTAAATTACAAATAGTTAAAAAATTAATATTTTCCTAAGTTAAAAAATATATAATATTATCATTTAAATAAAAATTAATTTATTAGTTGATGAAGTTATAGTTTTTTTATTTTTTTCTTATTAGAATATTTTATAATTCATCGATACTACTGTCCCCACTACTAGTACTTAGGGTTAGTTTTGAAGTAAAAGACTTCTTATCTTTATTATATTTTTAATCTATATTGTAAATATTATATTTAATAAACTATTAATTTCATGAGTTATATGATAGCTTAGCCAAAGATAAGCTATATGATAACTCGATCGAAGGTGACCTATCATATAGCTTGGCCATATAAAAAATGTTAATAAGCTTAAGATAGATCAATCATATGGAAATCTAAGCTACTTTCGTGACTTGAGAATGGACTTATGCTCTAAAAATGAAGGGTAAGTGATGTAGTTGGATTTGGTCAACTAATTGTATAATAACATATGGCAAAATTAGATACAAACATAAAGAAAGGTAACCTTAATGAGAAAATGACTCACCTTTATAACATGCAACCTATTCTAATTTGATAAAGACTCTTCTTATCTACTATAAACTCACTTTGAAAAGAAATTAATCGATCTATTTAAGATATATTTCTTCATGGATGCTGCTACTATCAAAACTAGGATTAAATAATATCTCCACACATCTATAAAAATTTAAGAGCCATTCGATATAAGAGTCTGGCTCTCTTTAAATAATATCTCCACACATCTATAAAAATAGCTTTAACCATCCCAAGTAAACAAGATTTCTCTTTGCTTAAGTCCTAGGTAACTTGTCTATGATCCTTATAATCTTTTTTTTATCTACTTTTGATTGACTTGAGTATCGGAAGGTTTTGCTTAAAGGAGCATTTTAAGATTCTATATGCTTTGTCTTTTTTTCTTGTATAGGGAAGTGAATATTTGGCCAAAAAGATGCCTTAACATTTAAGCAAGGACACGCTCATTCATTAGGGTGTAAAGATCAATTTTGGATTTCAACATAAAATAATTTTATTTGTAAATAATATTTCAAGCTTAATCTAATTGTGTTGACCCAATTATTGATTTTGATGATTAATAAAAGATATGAGTATATTCACTATATTTCTGATAGATTTGATAAGTGTTTCAGGGATTAAAAATATTTAATCAATCAAAAGGAATAAAGAAATAAGTTTTGAATCAAAATGTTAAAAGAATTTTTCAAAGTTCAGAGCTTGGAGTCGACACCCAAATAGTTAGGAGCCGACCCCAAGGCGTATCATAAGATTTTTGGATTTTTGGCATGGTCCAAAGTCGACACCCAAGTTTCGGAGCCGACTCCAATCCGAGATACAGAGAAGGGCATTCTGTTTCAGTTTCGGGAGCCGATACCTTGAATTCGGGAGCCGACACCTGATAGTTTGAGAGTCGACACCTGAGTTTTGGAGCCGACTCTAACCTGAGAACAGAGAGCGTATTTTTATGAACATTTCTGGAGCCGACACTTTTGGATTACGGAGCTGACTCCCGAAAGCGACAAGCCGATACTTAACTTTCTCGGAGCCGACTCCTCAACAACTTTTTATTTGCTATTTTTGGATACCCAATTTGAGCCGACACCTGAAAAGTTGGAGCCGACTCCAACCTATCATGAACGGATTTTTATTTGTCAGAACGGACTCCAATGGTAAGATTTCTTTTTACCTAACCTCTAACAGCTATTTTTCTTTGTGTGTAGAAAGATCCAAGCATCTCACAACCTATATTTTCAACCTAAACTTGGATTAAGAGATCTATAAAAAGGGGAACCATCCGTTTAAAAAAAGAAGAGAAGAGAGACTGAAAAAATCCAAAAATCTTGAGGTAGAAATGAAAGAGGAGAGATTCAAAGCTCAAATCCATCAACTCCAGAAAGCTCAAAGAGAAATCCACAAGCTTCTCAAGTTCAAATCAAGGAGATTTTATCATTAAAAGAAAGAAAGCAAAAGCCCCAAATCCTCAACTTCTCAACTGCAAATTTCAGTGAAAAATCTGAGCTGAGGCCTTGATTCAATCTTTCAAAGGAGAAGAGGAAAAGAAGAAAAGCATATATTCAAAGAGCTTCAAATAGGCTTTTCTTATCCTTGTTTATTATATTGTTTATTTGCTCATTTGAGGAGCTGCTATGTATTCAAAACTTTATTTTTTATTATTGTTTGCTAGTTCAATCGGGATTAAATTAGTGGAGGTAGTATACCACGGTACAAGCTAAGGATAGCTTGTGGTTGGGTTGTGTGCTGGTGAGCTCAAAAAACCAGCTGGTTCGTTGTAATCCCGGGGGAAACAACAAGTTTTGAGTTGTGAGCCTGTAAAACAACTCGACTGTAATCAAGTGGATTATAGTGTGGACCCAAGTGATACTTGGGAGTGGACGTAGGTATTAGATACACCGAACCACTATAAAATCTTTGTGTTTGCAGTGCCTTGACTTTCTATCTTTCTCTATCTCTTCATTTGTGTTTTACATTTATCTTGCACTCAATCTAATTTGTTCCACAATACATAGTTTTTAAAGAGTTAAATTTTTAAAGAACCCAATTCACCCCCCCTCTTGGGTTTCATCTGGGCCAACAGTTGGTATCAGAGCTAGTGCTCATTTTTTTTGATCCAATGATCAAGAGTTAAAGATCCAAATGGCAGCTCAAGCTGGATCTTTATTTGCTGAAGGTCATTCTACTAATAGACCTCCTTTATTTAATGGTTCTAATTATTCTTATTGGAAAGCTAGAATGAGAATTTTTATTCAAGCTTTAGATTATGATCTTTGGAATGTAATTACTAATGGCCTAGCATACCCACACACATAGTAGATGGTTCAATAGTTCCTAAACCCGAAAGGGTTGGAATGAAAATGATAGAAAAATGGCTCAGCTTAATGCAAAAGCCATGAATGTTTTATATTATGCTTTAGATGCTAATGAGTTTAATAGAATTTCTACATATATTTCCACAAAAGAAATTTGGGATAGACTAGAAGTTACCCATGATGGTACTAATCAAGTTAAAGAGTCTAAAATTAATATCTTAGTGCACAAATATGAATTGTTTAGCATGGAACAAAATGAAACTATCACATGCATGTACACTAGATTTACTGATATTGTAAACGGTCTAAAAAGTCTTGGCAAGACCTATACTAACTCTGAATTGGTTCGTAAAATTCTTAGGTCTCTTCCAAGACATGGGAAGCAAAGGTGACTGCAATCCAAGAAGCCAAGGACCTCAACACTTTACCTTTGGAGGAGCTACTCGGATCACTAATGACTCATGAGTTGACCATGAAACAACATATAGAGAAAAATGTCAAGAAGAAGAAAACAATTGCCCTCAAAGCTGCAGAAATTGAGAAGAGCAGCAGTGATGAGAAGATGATGATGATGAGGAAAGTACTTCTTACTAAGAAATTCAAAAGATTTATGCAAAGAAGGAGATCCTTCCACAAGAAAAAATTTGGAACAAAGGTGGAAGGCGAAAAAAAAAAGAAAATGACAAGGATAAAGAGAAAGACCCCCTCATATGTTATAAATGCAAGAAACCAGGCATTTTAGATATGATTGTCCTAATTGAAAAAGGAATACAAGAAAAAGAAAAAGGCATACGTTGCAATATGGAGCGACAGTGAAGAATCCTCTTCGAGGGAGAACAAAAGGAAGTTGCAAACATTTGCTTTATTATGGCAAAAGAAGACAATGAGGTATGTACCAAAACTCATGACTTTACCTTTGATGAATTGTTGATGCATTTAATAAATTAGTTAGTGATTTTAAAATTTAAAAAAGAAAAGCAAATTTTTAAAAAATGATAATTTAATTTTGTCAAAGAAAAGGATAAACTAACTCATGAAGTTGAAAAATTAAATATGAAAATAAGAATTTGTTAAAAGATAAAGAATCAATTTCTAATGAAAATGTTAGTTTAAAGAAAGAAGTTGATAAATATAAAAATATAGTTGATAAATTTACATATAGCTCTGAAAAACTTAATTTGTTATTGAATAATCAAAGAGCTGCATTTGATAGAGCTGGATTAAGTTATAGGCCTAACAAGAAACAAAAGTATGTTAAAAATTTCTTTAGAAAAGAACAGAATAAAAATGATGTTTCATGTTATTGTTGTAACAAAAAGGACATAAAGCCTATGAATGTAATTTTAGAAAAATTAACAAGGATTTAAATATTAAAGAAAGAAAATATGGGTTTCGAAAGGAACGATCTTTGTTGCTGCTAACTATGAAGGTCCCAAGAAAGCTTGGGTACCTAAACAGAAAGTTTGATCACTTTGCAGGAGTATCTTGCAGCCAAAAGATCAAAAAAAGTGGTATCTTGATAGCGGCTGCTCAAGGCACATGATGGGTGACAAGGAGCAATTCATCACCTTTGAGGATAAAAAGAGGAGTTGTTACATTTGGAGACAATGGTAAAGGCCAGATTATGGGATTTGGTAAAATTCAGATAACTCCCCCACTTTTATTGAAAATGTTCTTTATGTAGATGGTTTAAAACATAACTTAATTAGTATTAGTCAATTGTGCGATAAAGGTTTCAAAGTTTCATTTGAAGCTTCTATCTGCACTGTTTCTAATCCTATTAACAATAGCATTATATTTACTGGATATAGAAATGATAATGTATACTTGATTGATTTGGACAATTTGTCTACTAGTAATCATTGCTTAGTTGCTGATAATGCTAATGTAAATAAGATTGGATGGCTATGGCATCGTAGATTAGGTCATGCAAGCACACACTTGATTTCAAAATTGATTAGAATGGACTTAGTTAAAGGACTTCCAAAGTTAGATTTTAAAAATAACCAAATATGTGATGCATGTCAATTTGGAAAAAAAACTAAAAACTCTTTCAAATCTAAAAATATTGTTTCCACTTCTAGGCCACTAGAGCTACTTCACATGGACCTTTTTGGACCTACTAGAACAACTAGTCTAGGAGGAAAGAAATATGGCCTTGTGATAGTAGATGATTATTCTAGATTCACTTGGGTATTATTTTTGGCTCACAAGGATGAGACTTTTCAATATTTCTGAAATTCTTCAAGAAAGTCACAAATGAGAAAAAAACACCATAGTGTCTCTTAGAAGTGATCATGGCATAGAATTTGAAAATATTTATTTAAAAATTTCTGCATTGAACATGGCATTCACCATAATTTTTCAGCACCTAGAACACCACAGCAAAATGAGTTGTAGAAAGAAAGAATAAAACTTTAGAAGACATGGCCCATACCATGCTATGTGAAAGCAACCTACCAAAATATTTTTGGGCGGAAGCTATAAACACAGCATGTTACATACTTAATAGAGCCCTAATTAGGCCAATTATCAAGAAAACTCCCTATGAATTATGGAATAATAGGAAACCAAACATTAGTTATTTTCATGCATTTGACTGTAAATGTTTTATTCATAATAATGGAAAAGATAATCTTAGAAAATTTGATGCAAAATCTGATGAAGGCATATTCTTAGGATATTCAACAACTAGTAAAGCCTATAGAATATTTAACAAAAAATCTTAATTGTAGAAGAATCTATTCATGTAGTTTTTGATGAGTCTTTAGCATCAAGTTCAGAAAAGATTGATGATGAGGAAGATACAAATATACTAGAAAGATATATTAAAAAATTAAATATAGATGTATCTTCAGATCATGATAAGAAGCTAAAGATGATGATTCACCTAGGGTTGATGTTATTGATACTAATCATAATGAGGTAGATATTCCTAGAGATTGGAGATATGACTATGGTCATCCAAAGGAATTGATTATAAGTGATCCATCTCAAGGAGTAAGAACTAGATCATCTATGAGGAATATCAATAATCATCTTGCATTTGTATCTCAAATTAAACCTAAAACTATTGAAGAAGCTGAAAAAGATTGTAATTGGATGCTAGCTATGCAAGAAGAATTAAATCAATTTATTAGGAATAATGTATGGTCCTTAGTTGATAGACCTTAAGGTCATTCAGTTATAGGATCTAAGTGGGTATTTAGGAATAAATTGGATGAAAATGGCATAGTAATCAGAAATAAAGCTAGATTAGTTGCAAAAGGATATAATCAAGAAGAAGGAATTGATTTTGATGAAACTTTTGCACCTATAGCTAGATTAGATGCAATTAGATTACTACTTGCATTTGCATGTCATATGAACATCAATCTATTTCAAATGGATGTTAAAAGTGCATTTTTAAATGGTTTTATAAATGAGGAAGTTTTTATGGAACAACCACCTGGTTTTGAAGATCATGAATTTTCAAATCATGTTTTTAAGTTACACAAAGCACTATATGGTTTAAAACAAGCACCTAGAGCTTGGTATGATAGGTTAAGCAAATTTCTAATTGAAAATGGTTTTTCTAGAGGAAATGTAGACAAAACCCTATTTTTAAAAAAAAGACAGACTTATTAGTAGTACAAATATATGTAGATGATATTGTATTTGGTGCTACTAACAATCTTTTGTGTCAAGAATTTGCTAAGCTAATGCAGGGTGAATTCGAGATGAGCATGATGGAAGAACTCAACTTCTTCCTAGGACTTCAAATCAAGCAAAGCAAAGAAGGGATTTTCATCAACCAAACAAAGTACACAAAGGAAATTCTCAAAAAGTTTGGAATAGAATCAATCAAACCCCTTGGAACCCCTATGAGTCCTTCATGCAAATTGGATAAAGATGAAGACGGTAAGAAAGTTGATCAAAAACTCTATAGAGGTATGATCGGATCTCTACTTTACTTAACTGCAAGTAGACCTAATATCATGTTTGCTGTTTGCTTATGTGCTAGATTTCAATCAGAACCTAAAGAATCTCACTTAATTGCTGTAAAAAGAATACTAAGAAATCTAAGTGGAACCAAAAATGTAGGATTATGGTATTCTAGAGATTCAACACTAAATTTGATTGCTTATTCTGATTCTGATTATGCTGGATGTAAATTAGATAGAAAAAGTACAAGTGGTGCATGTCAATTTTTAGGAAGTAACTTAATCTCTTGGTTTAGCAAAAAGCAAAATTCGGTTGCATTATCTACTGCTGAAGCAGAATATGTTGCAGCTGAAGTTGTTGTGCTCAAATCCTTTGGATTAAGCGACAACTTGAAGATTATAGCATTACACTTGATAAAACTCCTATTAGATGTGATAATATAAGCGCAATCAATTTAACTAAGAATCCAATACAACATTCAAGAACTAAGCACATTGAAATTAGATATCATTTTATAAGAGAACATGTAGCTAACAATGAAATTTGCCTTGATTATGTTAGTACTGAAGAACAGTTAGCTGACATATTTACAAAACCTTTGAGTGAAGAGAGATTTTGTTATCTTAGAGGAGAATTAGGGATTTGTGATCCTTTGGAATGATTTTGAAAACCCTAAGGAATGATTATCTAGAGTTCAATCAATTTCTTGAGATTTTTTCATGATTTTAAGGATAATTTATCTAGACATTTGAGCAATTTGATTCTCACATTCCAAAGATTTTTTAAAATTTTATTGATTTTATTTTGACAAGTTTCGGTTGTTTGAAACTCATTTATTTTTCTCTGAAACTGTCAGTCGAGTTGACACCTTATCTGTGTCGCTCTCGGTCTCTGACCTTGGAGCCGACACCCGCTTAAGCGGAGCCGACTTCAGCTCGGGCGCTAACAGTGTTAGCGACTTGGAGTCGACACCCGACTTTGCGGGAGTCGACACCTGGTGGCCCCAAATTGATTATATTAGGGCTGAGTCGACACCTTCTCATTTCCTATCTTCTCCAAACCTTCTTCAAAACCTCTTCAAACCTCCCAAAGCCAAATACTCCTCAAATCAACCATTCCTAAGATTCATATGGCACCTAAGGGTAGGGGATCGGTCTTTGATGCTCCCGTGGCTACGAGAAAGCATACGGCTCGGCGTCCTGTCCGTGAACCTACTCCGAGCGACGATTCTTCTTTAACTCACACTGAAATCCTAGCCTCTCCTCTCCACAAGTAGATACCCTAGCTGGGCGAGTCATAACCATAGGAAGGAATGTAGATTTCGATTTCTTTGAAGCCGAGGGTTTTGCGATTGGTAGACAAATCAAAGAGCTCGGTTGGGATAAGGTATGTTCTTTGGACGTTCCTACATCTTCGGCCCTAGTTAAAGAATTTTACTCCAATTTATCAAGAGGAGATGGTGGAATAGTCAGTTCAGTAAGAGGGAAAAGAATTCATCTCACATTTCAAATTTTAGGAAATCTATTAGGAATTCCTGTCACTAGGCTTACTGCAAGCATTCACAGTGAGAGATCAGATGCTTTATCAAGGATGTTAGGAAGGGAAGTAACTGAGTTTGAGGAAGTTAAAGCAAATCAGTTACCTCTTGAGCTTAGGTTGTTACATAACATTTGTGGTAGGATCCTATTTCTCAAGACCGGACATTTTGAGTATGTCTCAGAGCGAGACATAGTGATTATGGATAGTATTTTGATAGGTCAGCCAATCAATCTAGCAGGAATGATGATATGGTATATGGATGAGGCCGGGGGCAAGAGGAGATCTTCATTGCCTTATGGGATGATCCTAACCATGGCATTTAGAAGTCAAGGAGTTGTTATTTCTGAGAATGAGCCATCGAAAAACCTAAGGCACACTGACTATTACAGCTTGGCTACTGTGCACAGAATGGGGTTTGTGAAAGTGGATGGTAAATGAGAAAGAAAAGGTCATCTGGATGAGAGAGCAGCTGACATTAGGGCCACTGCACCATCTGAGGCAGGTCCATCAGTGAGGCATCCATCACCAGAGCCTAGCAGATCATCACCACCACCGGCATCTACTCCTGCTCTTGCACATGTACCAATGCCTATGTCATCCATTGGTTTTTCTGATATTTAGTTAGAACAACTTAAAAGTCTATTTGCTACTCACAAGGAAGAAATGAAAACAAAATTAATAATAGTTTGATGAATTTAAGAGAAATGTATTATTCTTTGGATGAGAGAGTTGGTAAAATAGAATCCACACTTGGAGCCTCCGCTGAATCTTTGAATAATGATCTCAAGAATATCTTTGAAGAACTTAAAGATATTGGAGGAGATTCAGAGACCTATTCCAAATGCAATGCAGAGCTTCAGGACAAAATTATGACTGCATGTGCATTTGTTGATAGAAGACTAAAGGAATTTGTTCAAACTCAAAGTGAAGGAATGGGAAAAATAGTAGAAGAATTGCAAAGACTTCTTAGAGCTAAATTTTGATTATCTTGTAATGAAGTTTCTTTAATGTTATTAAAATATGATGTAATGAAGTTTAGTTTAGTTTGAAATTTTGATGTAATGAAGTTTCTTTTTGTAATATGATGTAATGCTTAACTTTGAGAAGTGTGTAATGAACCTTTTTGATACTTAATGAATATCATTTGATCTTTAAAGCATCTCTTAATTTTGTCATTTAATTTAAAACTTCTTAACCTTTTTGTTGATTACAAAAAAGGGGGAGAAGTAATTGAGTATTTGATAGTCATATATGCATTGAAATTTATAAAAGGGAAGAAGTATTTAGTATTTGTATATGCATTGGAACAAATAAGCTTAATCAATTGGTATTGCATATAGGGAGAAGTAATTGATATTCGTGCATTGAAAGTTTACTGTTAATTTGATACAATTTGATATGATTGTTTAATTGGTATCAAACATTAAAAGTTTACTGTTAAAAGGAAGAATAGATGTTAAATTGAGTATCATAGGGGGAGCTACTTCGTTCAGGGGGGGCTTACCTATGAGAACTAAATATTTAAGAAATTTGATTTGAAAATCTCATTGTTTAAATCATGCATATACTCAATGTTTTTATAATCATCAAAAAGGGGGAGATTGTTGACCCAATTATTGATTTTGATGATTAATAAAAGACATGAGTATATTCACTATGTTTCTTATAGATTTGATAAATGTTTCAAGGATTAAAAATGTTTAATCAATCAAAAGGAATAAAGAAATAAGTTTTGAATCAAAATGTTAAAAGAAATTTTTAAAGTTCAGAGCTTGGAGTCGACACCCAAATAGTCAGGAGCCGACCCCAAGGCGTATCAGAAGATTTTTGATTTTTGGCATTGTCCAGAGTCGACACCCAGAGTTTCGGAGCCGACTCCAACCTGAGATACAGAGAAGGGCATTCTGTTTCAGTTTTCGGAGCCGACACCTTGAATTCGGTAGCCGACACCTAATAGTTCGGGAGCCGACACCTGAGTTTCTGGAGCCAACTCTAACCTGAGAACAGAGAGCGTATTTTTATGAACATTTCTGGAGCCGATACTTTTGGATTGCGGAGCTGACTCCCGAAAGCGATGAGCTGACACTTAACTTTCTTGGAGCCGATTCCTCAACAACTTTTATTTGCTATTTTTGGATACCCGATTTGGAGCCGACACCTAAAAAGTTGGAGCCGACTCCAACCTATCAGGAACGGATTTTTATTTGTCAGAACGGACTCCAATGGTAAGATTTCTTTTTACCTAACCTCTAATGGCTATTTTTCTTTGTGTGTAGAAAGATCCAAGCATCTCACAACGGCTATATTTTCCACCTAAACTTGGATTAAGAGATCTATAAAAAGGGGAACCTTTCGTTTAAAAAAAAGAAGAGAAGAGAGACTGGAAAAATCTTGAGGCAGAAATCAAAGAGGAGAGATTTAAAGCTCAAATCCATCAACTCCAGAAAGCTCAAAGAGAAATCCACAAGCTTTCAAGTTCAAATCAAGGAGATTTCCATCATTATAAGAAAGAAAGCAAAAGCCCCAAATCCTCAACTTCTCAACTGCAAATTTCAGTGAAGAATCTGAGCTGAGGCCTTGATTCAATCTTTCAAAAAGAAGAGGAAAAGAAGAAAAGCATATATTCAAAGAGCTTCAAACATGTTTTTTTATCCTTGTTTATTCTATTATTTATTTGCTCATTTAAGGAGCTGTTGTGTATTCAAAACTTTATTTTTCATTATTGTTTGCTAGTTCAATCGGAGAATTGAGTTAGTGAAGGTAGTACCTCGGTACAAGCTAAGGATAGCTTGTGATTAGGTTGTGTGCAGCTCGGAAAACAGCTGTGTTCATTGTGATCCCGAGAGAAACAACAAGTTTTGAGTTGTGAGCTTGTAAAATAACTCGACTGTAATCAAGTGGATTATAGTATGAACCCAAGTGATACTTGGGAGTGGATGTAGGTGTTAGATACACCGAACCACTATAAAATCTATGTTTGCAGTGCCTTGACTTTCTATCTTTCTCTATCTCTTCATTTGTGTTTTACATTTATCTTGCACGCAATCTAATTTGTTCTACAGTACATAGTTTTTAAAGAGTTAAATTTTTTAAAGAACCCAATTCATCCTCCCTCTTGGGTTGCCATCTGGGCCAACAAATTGAGCTCAAGCAATTCTATCTAATCTTTGATCATCTTGTTCAGCACTTAAACAAGCCATATGCATACCAAATTTTTAGTTGAAATTATTGATTTGAAATATGGCCCTCCGCATGTTAACTAGGGTGGAACACTTAATTCATTCGAAGAGAGCATGTCATGCTGATTACCTGATTTCCTGCATCCAAAGAAAGACATTAGAGGTCTTTGGAGCTTCCTTCGGAGGAAACTGTTCTATGCTAAAGTCTATCTCATGCTTTAAAAATGTTATATTTTAGATGTCTTATAATATATAATTAGTTAAAATTGATGATATAGTTGACATATTATCCTTACGTTCCATTGCAAGCTTGAAACTTAGTTGCCATGTATGGACCATGTATTGGCCTTAGGGAGTGACTTCATCTATTTCATAAATTTTAATTAACCCTATGTAACAAGATGCTGAGAATATAATATTTTTAAAATATAAAAAACTAGACTATAGTAATAAAAAATTATGAAATTAAAAAAAAATTTGGGTGGAAGTTTGAGCACCGAAAGTATATTTCAGCATGCTATTAAACTAAAAATATTGAATAATACAAAATTTTCTTCTTAGCAAAGCTAGGTTATACAATTTGTCCTATTAATTCTTGTTGCAAACTATATTTTTTCCCCTCTTCTTGAGATCTTGCATCTAGTGTGTGGATATTAGTATTGAGTTTGCTTTACTAATCATCAGACCATCTAAATTATAACTATCCCAAATCACATGGCCGCTCCACTGCTACTGTTATATTCTTTCAACAAGTTTAACTAAGAATATATACGAGGAGGGAAAGGAGCTTCTTTTGCGATCATTTTCAGTAGCTTACTTTTTTTTTTTTTTATAATCGTGATCAAATTGCTAATTATAATATCATCCCAAGGCCACCAGCTAAACATTAAGGAGTGTCAACATTTCTATCAGGCAATTTTATATGATTTATGTATTAAAATTAAGTCAGTGCTTTCAGTACTTATATAATTTATATATTAAAATATTAAGTCAATGGTTTTAGGATTAACCCGAGATTCTCTCCATTTGGCCAACGAACTGCTCCCCTATCTTCCCCTTGGCTGAATTCTGGCGGTGAGAAAAGGAGATCCCATTAGACTAAAACAAGCTGAAAAACTCTAGCTTGAAACGTAAGTAAGAAAAATAAGTTGTATTCAAGATGAGCAAAAGTTTCTTTAAAGCTGAGTTCGATCGGAATTAGAAGAAAATGCGTGTGACCTGCTTTTTTTTATTAAAAAAAATTATTATTTTATCTACCTTATTTTGTAATTCTAATTATGATTGAATTATGAGATATAGTAATTAATAGGTAACTAACCAGTATTCATATAAAATCATGTAATATTATTAAGGCAAAAATATCCGTTTAATCCTTAAACTTTTACTCAAAATTTATGTTGATTTAAAATAACTAAGATCATAATGTCTTGTTATAAGTCTGATACTAACTTATCATATAGGATGAAATGACAGTCCACATGATTATTTTAAATTAATATAATAGCTGAAATATTTTTAAAACATAAAGAATTAAATTATAATAGCCCAGAGTTTGAGGACTGAAATAAATTATGATAAAAATTTTGAGAACCAAAACTATATTTTAGCCTAGTATTAAACTAAACATATTGAATAATTTAAGATTCTCTTCTCAAAAAAGTTAGATCATAATTAGTTCTATTAATTCTAGTTGCACAGTACTTTATTTTTTCATTCTATATTTTGTATCTAACGTGCGATTCCAAGCTTTAACTCTACTTAACTAATCGTCACAATTTTATTATTTTTACGATGTTTTTAACTGTTTATGATTGGTATTATAAATAAATAAATAAATAAATAAATAAAAAGGAGATTCAGGACAAAAAGAATTGTATAAAAGCCTATTATATGCTTACAATAAAGATTTTGATCAGACAAAACTGAAATCAATTTTTTTAAAAAATTAAAAAAATGTATCCTAACCCAACCAATCAACCATCTTCATGTCATCTAAATTATACCCTTACCTAATCACATGGCATACTCCGGTCCTGTACTAACTAACCTTCTATCACATGTTTAACTAAGAATATGCAAGCGGAGGGAACGAGCTTCTTTTGTAATCGTTATCTTCAGATGCGTAGCTTACTTAATTATTTCATAGACTTACAAAGTGGTAATTATAATATCATTTCAAGACCACGTCTATCAACCGAACATATTCGAACTCCTCATTTATCTCAGCCTATTTTATATGACTTATGTATTAAAATAATAAGTCAATGCCTTCCGTATTAACCCGATCGAGATTCTCTCCACTTGGTCAACCAACTGCTCTCCTTTCTTCCGGCCCCTTGGCTGAATTCCATCGATGAGAAAGGAGATCCCATTAGAATAAAGCAAAGGGGAGGCATATTGCTGAAACTCTCTAGCTTGAAACGTTAGAAAGAAAAATAAAATATAGCCGAGATGAGCAAAAGTTTTTTAAAAGCTGAATTCGGAATTGAGAGAAAATGCGTGTGACTTGCTCTGTTTTTTTAAAATTTCATTATTTTATCTACCTTATTTTGTAATTCTAATTATGATTGGATTATGAGATCTAGTTTAGGATTAATAGGTAACGAGTAATCATATAAAATTATGTAATGGTATCAAGGCAAATATATATTTTGATCCTTAAACTTTCACTTAAAATTTATTTTGATCTGAAATAGCTAAAATCCCAACATCTTGTTATAAGTCCGATACTATCTTGTCATGAAGATGAAGTAACGATCTGCATATTCATTTTAGATTAATCCAACAACTACAATGCTCTAAAAGTATAAAAGATTAAATTGTAATAACTATGAGTTTAAGGACCAAAATAAATTTTGATTAAAATTCTAAGGACTAAAAGTATATTTTAGTTTAGTATCAAACGAGAAATATTAAATAATTTAGAATTCTCTTCTCAAAATAGCCAGGTCATAATCAGTCCTATTAATTTTAGTTGCACATTGTTCTTTTTTTTTTCTTTTTTCTTTTTTTTTTTTGTATCTAGTGTGCGGATCCGAGCCTTAAGTTTGCTTTAACTAATATCATAAACTTTTTCTACGATATTTTTAGCTGTTTTTAACTGGTACCATTAATCAAAAAAAAAAAAGCAAGAATGAAAAGATTGTATAAACTAATAAAAGGCAGTAGCTAGGCTTACGATAAAGATTTTAAATGGATGTAATTAATGTCAGACTTAAAAAAAATGAATCCTAATGTAACCATATGATCCTTATATCACCTAAATTATACTCCTACCAAATTCTCCGGTTCTGTAGTTAACCTTCTTATTATCAAATTTAGGTTTTGTTCATCATACCCTTCTTGTGAGGGTTGCTCACTTTATATAAAGTTGTCGGACTAATTACAAGGCTGAAAATCAGCCATTACATAAGATACACATAATTATGTAAGGTAAGAATAAATGTCTATCAATTCTATGCATATATACAATATACTCTACACTTATGGCAATGATGCTGATTTTTTGCCTAAACAATTTTTTCCTTGATGCGCCCTTAGTTAGCCAATTTGAATTTTAAAATTTAAATTCAAAAACTTTGCTTAACTGGTCCTTTGGCTCGCCAAATTAGTCATGAAATCTGTCATTTTTGCATATCAAATCAGCCTTAGAATCTGCCATTTTTGAGCACCAAATCAGCCTTAGAATCTACCATTTCTGCTCCCTTGACTAGCTGTTAATTCTACTAATATCCCCCTCAAATTGATGCTGGGCGATTGAGAAGCATTAATTTGTCAATGAAGAACTGATGTCGGGGACGAGAGAGAGCCTTGGTGAAGACATCAGCAGTTTGGTGTTCAGTAGAAATGTATGGAAGAGTAATTTCCTGATGAGTAAAAGCTTCACGAATGGAATGACAATCCACTTCAATATGTTTGGTGCGCTCATGAAAAACAGGATTGGCAGCAATTTGAATAGCACTGGTATTATCAGCATGAAGAGGAGTAGGAGTAAGCTGTGGAACACTAAGTTCTCCAACAACCCTCGAAGCCATATAATTTCAGAACAAGCAGACGACATAGCCCGATATTCAGACTCGGTGGATAACTTTGATACACGAGCCTGCTTCTTACTCTTCCAAGAAATGAGGGTGTTGCCAAGAAACATATACCAACCCATAACAGAACGATGAGTATCCGCACAACCAACCCAGTCGGCATCACTAAAACCCTTCAACTGTAAAGAATTCTCAGAGGAAAAAAATAAGCCACGACCAGATGTCCCTTTGAGATATCGAAGAAGATGATGGACAGCAGCCAAATGTGTCTGGCAAGGAGCCTGCATAAACTGACTGACCTGCTGAACAGCAAATAAAATATCAGTCGAGTAATGGTCAAATAATTCAAACTGCCCATCAGCTGCTGATACATTGAAGGATCAGATAAGGGATCACCATCCGCCTGACGCAATTTTAAATTGACCTCCATAGGTGTAATAACCGAATTTGCATCTTGAAGGCCTGCTAAAGAAAGAAGTTCTTGGGTGTACTTATGCTGATGTAAGAGCATGTCATTGGGCAATGGTGAATCTCCAGTCCAAGAAAATACCTCAGTGGACCAAGATTTTTCATATGAAATGAAGATTTGAGATGCTGTTGGAGTTGCTCAATTAACTGGAGATCAGATCCAGTAATCACAATATCATCGACATACACAAGAAGTATAACAATCCCAAGGCTAGTCTTGCGAAAGAATAGAGAGGAGTCATACTGACTCTGAGAAAAAGTGAAATCCAGTAAAGTAGTACGAAACTTCTCAAACCATGCCCGCGGTGCCTGCTTCAAACCATACAGAGATCGCTTTAAGCGACAAACCTCAACAGAAGAGGAAGAAACAAGCCAGGAGGAGGAGACATAAATATTTCTTCCTTCAGATCACCATGTAGAAATGCATTCTTCACATCCATCTGGTAAAGCGACCATCCTTTCGAAACAGCAATGGCCATGATAGTGCGGATAGTAGTCATTTTGGCAACGGGAGCGAATGTTTCCTCATAATCAAGCCCATACTCCTGTTTATTCCCGAGTGCTACTAGACAAGGTTTATATCTTTCAATAATCCATCAGCACGTAGCTTGATGGTGTAGACCATTTACACCCAATAAGTTTAACTCCAGCAGGACAAGGGACGATGTCCCAAGTGTGATTGTCCTGAAGAGCCTGAATTTCATCCTGCATAGCTTGGCGCCAACACTCTTGAGTAGAAGCTTGAGAATAAGACTTAGGCACAAAAGTAGTATCAAGAGTAGCCTAAAGAGCCGAAGAAGAAAAACCATACCAATCTGGGGGCCAGGAAATCCTAGTAGATCGTTGTGGCTCATGCAAGACAGGATGTGGCGTTCAGAGGAAGGAAGAGGCAGTGGGCGACGTCGCTGATACACGATATGGGCTTATAAGGAGTATGAGATACATCATCAAATGCAGGAAGTGAAATAGAGGGAGAAACAAGATTAGTACGATGGAAAGAAATATTGATTTTCAAAGAAAATCACATTGCGAGAAATACGAAGCTTGTTAGCATCTGCATCATAACACACAAATCCTTTATGAGAGTTACTATAACCAAGAAAAGCACACTGAACAGATTGGGCAGAAAGCTTGTGATGTTCAATGGGAGGTAAATGAACAAAACAAATGCAACCAAATTCATGCAAATAATTATAATTAGGGGAAACACCAAACAAATGAGAATATGGAGAATCAAGATGCAAGGTAGGAGAAGGTAGACGATTAATCAAATATACAGCTGTAGATAATGCTTCTACCCAAAATCTAGAAGGTACAGAAGATTCAAGCATCAATGTACAAACAACATCTAAAAGATGTCTATTCTTATGCTCGGCGATGCCATTTTGTTGAGGGGTGTAAGGACACGAACGTTGAGAAAGAATACCCTTCTGTTGAAGAAAAGATTGAAAATCATGAGACATGTATTCTCCCCAGAATCTGAATGGAAGATCTTAACATAGGTAGAAAATTGAGTTTCTACATAGGCAACAAAAGTTTTGAAGTTTGAAAACACATCAGCTTTAGAACGAAGAAAATAGACCCACGTGAAACGACTGTAATCATCAATAAATGTCACAAAATATCGGTATTGAGCATGAGAAAGAACAGGACTCATACCCAAACATCAGAATAAATAATATCAAAGCATGTAGAAGCACGACTACCTTGCAAAGGAAAAGGTAAAGATTTGCTTTTTCCTAGTTTACAAGGAGCACAATCAAAAGGCAAGGAAGAAAACTCATTTGTATTACTCAAATAACCATGTTTAATAAGATGTGTCAAAATTATAGAGTTGGGATGACCCAATTTCTTATGCCAAAGATGGCTATTATTATTAGCAATAGCAGAACAACCAATAAAATTTGAATGAGGAACGGAAAACGACTGAAGAGGAAAAAGACGTCCCACTTTAGGCCCCTTTGCTATCTCCTGTCCCGACACTTGATCCTGCACACGACAACCAGAACGATCAAAATGAATAGAACAATTATCTTCTACTAATTGTCCAACAGAAATGAGATTGGCAGATAAGTTAAGAGACACAAAAACATCAGTAAGGAAGACCCAGATTTCCAACTACAGTAATGGGAAGAGTACTGCCATCTGCAATCTGAATCTGTTGCTGACCATCATACTTACGAACATCTTGTAAAGCTGCCAAACTTCCAGTCATGTGATTGGAAGCTGCAGAGTCAATTAACCAAGGAGAAGGAAGGAGATGTTTCTTGCCTTGGAGACCAAGAGTAGAAAGGGCAGAAATAATCATCTGTTGAACCTGCTCGGGCGTAATGTTGGAAGAAGAACTTGGAACTGTGGGCAGAGTGGAAGACATAGGCACAGAAGCAGACTGAACAACAGTATGAAAAATAGGAGCAGATTTATTCTGAGGGCGTATACGACAATCCTTAAGGATATGACCCTCCTTCTTGCAATAATTGCAGAATTTCTTGCTACAATATTTTGCAATATGCATAATTTCCTTGCAACTATAACATTATGGTGGAGATCTAGATCGTCCTTTGCCTTGAGCAGCGTATGGCATATTAACCATCTTAGAACCATCAGTGTTTTGATCAAGGCCAAGCTGTGAGGCAAGACACTGTTCTTCACGCAAGAGTTCACCTAAGCAATCCTCCAAAAGGGGACAGGTGTGCGATTGATTAACCCAGCTCGTGCACTTTCAAACTCGGTCTGAGCTTCATCAAGAATTGATCCCGCTGGCTCTCAGAATGAACCGCTTGTAGTGCTGCCAAAGATTCTTTGGGAACCTAAGAATGCACCAATCCAGAATAATCACTCCATAAATTAATAAAACTAGAATAAAATTACTCAATAGAAAGATTCCCCTGGCGATAGTTTCCAATGTCTAACTCCAATTGAAACTTTCAGGCAGAATTATTTTGATAATAAATTTGCCGAAGGTAATCCCACATTTCCTTAACAGTAGTGAACCTACGAAGATTATTGACCATATGAGGTTCAACAGAGCTGAGTAGCCAGGAAGCAATTTTAGCATCCTTGCTTTCCCATAAACTAAGCTCCTGGGAATCAGTTGGAGCCTTAGAAGACCCATCCAAATGACCCCATAACTCCTTCCCTTTCACAAACATCCTGAACTGGAATTTTCAACTGGTGTAGTTCTTGCCATTAAGGCGAATAATAGAATTTTCTCCAGACATAATAAAAAAATTGACAGAGCAGAGAAATCACAACAGTTACTCTTCAGAATCTATCGACAGCTACCAAGCAAAAGAAAAAAAACAAGATCCGACAGTCACCAAGAAACCCTCAAGAAATCAAGAATTCAAACAAGCCAAGAGAAAACCACAAAATAATTTGTGGTCACTAAGAAACCCTCAAGAAATCAAGAATTCAAACAAGCCAAGAGAAAACCACGAAAATAATTTGTGGCTCTGATACCATGTCAAATTTAGGTTTTGTTCTCCATACCCTTCTTGTGAGGGTTGCTCACTTTATATAAAGTTGTCGGACTAATTACAAGGCTGAAAATCAGCCATTACATAAGATACACATGATTATGTAAGGTAAGAATAAATGTCTATCAATTCTATGCATATATACAATATACTCTACACTTATGGCAATGATGCTGATTTTCTGCCTAAACAATTTTCCCTTTGATGTGCCCTTAGTTGGCCAATTTGAATTTCAAAATTTAAATTCAAAACTTCCGCTTAACTGGTCCTTTGGCTTGCCAAATTAGTCATGAAATCTGTCATTTTTGCATATCAAATCAGCCTTGGAATCTGCCATTTCTGAGCACCAAATCAGTCTTGAAATCTACCATTTCTGCTTCCTTGACTAGCTGTTAATTCTACTAATACTTATCACGTGTTTAACTAAGAATATGTAAAGGGAGGGAACGAGCATTTTTTTTTTCAATCGTTGCCTTCAGATTCGCAGCTCACTTTATTTAAAGACCACCTATCGGTCGAACATATTGGAACGTCATCATTTATGTCAGCCAATTTTATATGATTTATATATTAAAATAATAAGCCAATGTTTTCAGTATTAACACGAGATTCTAGTTTTATAAAAAGTTAAAAATGGATCCCATCTTAGGAATAGTTTTTAAAAAAATTTATTACACAAAAAAATAAGATAATTTTTTTTATGGATTGATTTATTATGAAATATATTCCTTTTATAATCGCATAAGCAATAATTTGAATTAAATTTACAAATATAAATAAGATAAATTTTTTTAAGTTTAGATTTTTTTCTCTGATTGATTTAAATTTAAAAATAAATATAAGATAAAAAAGTTTTACATGTAGAAATATTTTTTTAGATAAATTCTATAGATTGATCTATTATTTTATAAAAAATATGTAATGTATAATTTTTATACTCTCATGGGCATTGATTTGATTTAATTTATAAAAAATAAAGATAAGATAAAATGTTTAAAATTTAGATTTTTTTTCATTGATTTGATTTAAATTTAAAAATAAAATAAGATAAAAAGTTTTAAAATTTATATTTTTTATAAACCAATTTTTAAATTGATCTATTATTTTATAAAATAATATAATATATATTTTTAATAATTTTAATTTTTATAATTTAAAATTATATTTATAAGATACTTTTAGAATTTCAACATTAGCTCAATAGTCTCTATAATCATACATGAAATACATGCTTCTACATTAGGTTTATATATATATAGGATTATAGTGATATACATTCTTTTACATAAAAATAATTTATATAAAATATCAAGATAGACGATAGAAATTTCATCATCTAAGATAGAATGGTAATGGATTCATTTAGTGCAAACCTTCTATTGAATAAAACCTTATATAATGTAGCGTTCCACATAAAAAAAGATTGATTAAATGAAACTTAATATATGATAATAAAATAGTAAATTTTCTTACATTTACTATATATATAAGATTTTAGTTGATGGTGACCACCTATGCATTTGATGGTCATTGTTGAAGAGCAAAAGGAGAGATTACTCCACTTTTTTTCTTGATCACCTACCTCATCTTACTTATACTATTTATATTATAGCATAGTATTATTATAATATAATAATCATGAGATAAGGTATCAAAATGCTATACGGAAATGCTACTATAAATAATATAATGCCATAAAATAATTAGGAAGGAAAAAAAATAAAGGGAGACCTTTTTTTTTTTAATATGTACATCGATCCTTCATTTCTCTACTTCTTTATTAAAAGAAAAAGCGATGGGACTTAAATGGTTGACCCTTTTTTTTTTCAACATTCCAGCTGTCACGCCCTAGACCCGAAAATTTTGAGCTAGGGTGACAACCCACCGCGTGCCGGGCACGCAAGGCGTCCCAAAATATGACACTGAATTCAAGAAAAGCAACAACCTATATATCATTCAAGTCCATGACTTTAATACAATCCATAACTAAAGATTTGGGCTACAAGCCCTACACATAAGCATTACTGGGGTTACATCAACATGTGAATCCACTTTATTTTAAATAGAAGCTCCAACGAACCCATGGTTCCGTACACACCACAATAATATAGTCTGGGCATCAAGCCCTACACATAAATACTGGTATAGCAATAAAACAAAATCTATATTTATTTGAGTTGAGGTCCATCACTCCAACATGTTATTCTCAAATATCATGGTCCTGTAGCAAAAATATTATAATATTTTTATGAGATTACACTCAGTAAGTAAACCATGTTATGCAGTCAAATCATAGCATGATAATCAATAAACACATAGATGATTTGCATGCTTAAACATTATTCAATTACTTAAACATGCCATGTAAGTAAACCCATCATTGTTATATTATATCATATGTGTCCCATGGCCCTGCAATGCCCCATAACAAAGGAGAGCCGCGGCGGCACATATAAATATAATTCAAATCATTTGCACTCATCATTGTTGTATTATATCATAGCAAATTATCAGTGCATATAAATAATTCATTGTCATATTATATTATATGTGTCCCACGGCCCTGCAATGCCTCATCTGAGCACATCCTCTAGATGTGTGGCCTCTACATGCCCTAACAAAGGAGAACCACGGCGGCACATATCAATATAATTCATTCTTTTGCATTCACAATCACTCCATTATGCAATGTAAGTATTATATCATGCGTGTCCCACGGCCCTGCAATGCCTCATCTGAGCACATCCTCTAGATGTGTATGGCCATAGCAAAGGAGAACCGCGGCGGCACTTATGAATATAATACCAATCATTTGCATCCATAACCGCTCAATTATACTATATAAGTAAACCCACTATTTATACTCTCAATGGTAACTGTAAATGTGACCCACGGCCCTGCAATATCTCAATAATGTACCACGAATCCCCCCTACTGAAAGGGTCGAAATACCATAGTGTACCACAAGTATCCCCCCTACTGAAAGGGTCGAAAAACTATAGTGTACCAATAAGTATCCCCCCTACTGAAAGGGTCTAAATACTATAGTGTATCAACAAGTATCCCCCCTACTGAAGGGTCGAAATACTATAGTGTACCAACAAGTATCCCCCCTATTGAAAGGGTCGAAATACTAGGGTCACGTAACATGATAAGGAGAACCGCGGCGACACATAACAGTACCTCACATCACATCAATACATCAATCATGTAGCAAAACAGTGGATTATACTTACTGGACAATTGCATGTAAATATCATATCAATGTCATACTAACTGCATTTCTCATGCATAGCATCCCCACACGAAATCATAGCACATAAACAGCCATGTATTCATCTACTTACAATTTAGCCAATAACAATTCTTCATATCACAATTCACAATTTAACTATGCATATCCTGAAATAAATTATTTAATAAACTGATAACTGGCTTACTTACCTCTGCACGCAATCCAACAGATATGTCAACTAATCAGATGTCGGGGTACCTACACAATTAATTGATTAAAATCTAGATAATGAAATGATTCCTAAGACTCTACCCTGACCAATCCACGGGCCCAACTTCGGACTCGAATATCTCTCACCATACTCACTCAAATGGGGAAGTAAAATCATCCCCAGAAACTAGATTCAACCTAAATTCCAACCATATAAATATTTTATATTTTTCGGCCCGTTACAGGGCCCAAAAACTCTGTCTAAAATGGCCCCATAAAATGGCCCAATAGGCCCAGACTGGCTAGCCCAGCCGGCCCAGCAACAATTACATCCCACGATCCCCTGTTTCTTCCGAAACAGGGGATTGAAAAGACGCCGGTGGCTAGGGCCGCCGCCGGCCAAATCCACGGCGGTCCGGCCACCGAAGGCCGGGCCAGAGCCGGTTGTCGCCGTGACTTGCCTCCCCCTTAAATCCATCCTCATCAATTTCATTCAATTCATCTCTAATTTCTTTATTTTCTCTCTAATCTTCCGCACGGCTTCAACTGTGCCGGCGGCACGGCCAGCCACCATGGCCGACCGGACCTCCACCGGACGCACGCTCGGCGTCGGTGGAGGCGCCAGCCCGAAGCTCAGGCCCAGCGAGGCGGTGAGCACGCCGCCGGGCCTGAACCAACCGACGGAAGCCGGTTTGGCTTCCGTCACCGCATGAGAGAGAGGCCGATTGGCCCTCTCTCTCTCCTCTTTCACCGCCACCACTCCGCCGGATGCTGCCCATGGTGCCGGCGGAGTCACCGGCCGGAGCTCGGGCCTGGTGAGGCGGCGGGGACGCCGCCGGGCCCGAACCGACGCACGGCCGGTTAGCATCCTCACAGCACTCTCTGTTACACTCTCTCACAATCTCTCTGCAATTCTTTCTCTCTCTCTTTCTTCCTCTCTCCTGATACTCTCTCTCTTCCTCTTTCTCCCATGGCAACTCTCTCTCTCTCTAGCACTAAGAGGATGGGCAGATAATTACCTGGAGGGGACGCGGACTCTGAGCACCAGGAGGGAGGGCACCCCTGCCTATTTGATGTCGCAGCGAGACGCTTCGGTTATGAGATCTGGAGAACCAAAGTGTGCTTCGGTTATGAGATATGGAGAACCAAAGCGTCATCGCTGCGAGCGAAGCGTTGCTCAAAACATTAAATCAACCCAGACCTGGTTCACATGAACCGGGTTAGAATTAACTCAAACCTGGTTTGCATGAACCGGGTTAGAATTAACCTAAACCTGGTTCGTAGGAACCGAGTACTACATCCTCCCCTCCTTATAAGAATTTCGTTCTCGAAATTGATATACATCCAATAGAATATAGAATCCAAATTTTCCCTCTCATAATCAATTAAATTTCATTAAAAGTTATGGTCATCGATACATCATTGATCTGTCATAAGATACAAATAATTATGGATTTTTCTTTCCCATTTCCTCCTTAGGCTCCCAATAGTCTCTCTCTCAGAATGCTTATTCTACTGATCTTTGACATAAGGAATACTACACTATTTCAGAACTTGATTCTTACGGTCCATAATGTGCACAAGATGATCTTCATAGGTCAATTCTTTCTTAAGCTAAATTAGTTCAAGTTATAACACATAACGGGGTTTGAAATATACTTCCTCTGTCATAAAGATATGAAACACATTGAACACTACAAAGAGTAATGAAAGCAGTGCTAAGCTATAAGACACTTCCTTTATCTTGATCAAAGTTTCAAATGACCCAATGTTTTGTGGCTCAAGTCACCTCTAACACAGACCTCATAACATCATTGGTTAGCAAAACTTCCAAATGATCTTTAACCTGAAATTTCAAATCTTTCTTTTTATCATTAACATAACTTTTCTATTAACTTTGAGCTACAAAACTGCTTTAATTAATGATACTTTTCATAGCTGCTAAACAAGCTCAGACCAAAATTGTCGCTCTCACTTCATCTCAATATGAAGGAAATCTATACCTTATATCGTAAACAATTGAAATGAATCCATTTGAATATTGGCTTGGTAATCAATAAATAAGCAATTTCATTAAGGGTAAGAACAATATCAAGCACCTCTTAAATCCATTACACAGACTCACAGTATAACATCTAAAATCTTATTGGTTTCTGCAGTTGTCTATTACTTGAGGGTGGAAGGTTGGACTGAGATTCAGCTTAACCCACTAAGCTCTATGATTACATCATCGAATTAGAAGAGTGAGACAAATGAATACCAATTCAATTTACTCATTTTACTACTAAACCAGAAACAAATATTAACATCTTATCCCACTAAAATTTCATCCTTGAAATTAAATATTCATGAATTTTTGTATCATTATAGATGCTCACTAGCAACTTTTATTTCATTCCTAAGTATCCAAATAAGGTATTCAACTTCAACAATTAATTTTGATCTTTCTACCAAATTAAATTACATTCCTTAAGAAATATTTCTTTAATGCCATCTTATCTTCTCACAACACAAACATCATAAATACCATAGAGTCCACCACATGTATAATGTCTTCCATACTTAAGGTTAGCAACATATCAGGTACTCTCAATTCCTTGATAAGACAGTTCGAAATTCTTGTGAATCAGATATAAGATAATTTTCTTTCAATGCTCTCTCAACTCTTGAATAGTTGAATGTACCATTAATCATTACGACACTTATATCAATCATCGTAATATACTTGGTTTCACTCTTGAATACTTCAAGCTAACATCGATGAACATTATGCCAATCATTTAAGATATCATTCATAATTATCGTAATTAAAATTCATTTTCTTTGAATAATAGTGTCATCACTAATCATCAGTATAATTAATTTATCTCCTTCATATTTATCAATAATACCACCATAACCAATCAATTTCTCTTTAAATAGGTCAGTTTATTCTCAATGAATATTATAATTTAAATGATTCAAATCCATGAGTTGATTTTTGTTACCAATGACTATCAAAATCATCTATAGATTATGTAATGTCTCATTCCATAACATGACCAACTAATTCAAACCCTTCGAATATCTCAAAGTGACCTCACTGATCTAGCTCAGATGGATACATGACTTATAAGATCAATTAAGATTGAAAATGCACTTACCATCCAAAAGACATAATTAGAAAATTATAGTGATCTCATCATGACTTGAAAGTGATATAACATGTATCCTTAACCATAATCCATAATTGATAAATCATCTCCCTCCTTTTTCCTTGAAAATAGATATGCCACTCATGGCTGATTGATAATTTATCCATCCTGGAGAAAGATATCGACATAGGAATCATGAAGAAAGGCATAATAACTTAATGAACAGATATCTTAATTTAGAAATCTATTGACAGATGAAAATTCCCATGAAATTCTTTATCAGTGGAGTTTATCTTATTCTCATTATTGTCAAAATCTTTCACTTTCTACTATCAAATATTTGATCATGCATAGCCAAAATTAGTTCTAAAGTCTACTATTCTCAAAACTTAAACAATAATTATCTCAGAATTTAAAATTTTATATTCTTCCTAAATGGCCCATCATGACATAATATGCATTTAACTATTTCGTTAGCATCAATATCAACCATCATCTCATCTAGCAAATTAACAATCAGTTTTGAACATGCAATATCCATAATAAAAGTTCTCTTAGTAAAATTCACTATATATTTATCCATCCAGACTCAAATTCAGAAAGTACTCAATTATGATTAATCAAAAACATGTAATTAACTATTCCATTCCCAAAATATCATCAATATTAATCATCCCTATAACCAGCAGATGAGTTCATAATCTTACAATATCAATAATGTAAGTTCTACAATTAAAATTCATTATATTCATCCACATTCAAATTCAGATTTAATACCTCAAGATCCATATATCAACTCAATTGCAATATGGACATAATGGTGTTTAGTTATATTAGTCATCAATTGCAATTTTTCACTACTATGTTTATTCCATATATTCATCTATCTTTTATTGCATATCCAATTAAAATTTCATCTCTCATATTATTTAAAGGTCTGAAACTGCTACGAATCATTTCCAACAAGTTTAATGGAGCTAAAACCTTCTAGAAGCCCCTTGGCCTCCCCATTGGTCAAGGTCACCAGCTTGGGAGTCTCACAATATCATTGGCTTGCGATGGTTCATTCTTAATCCCTATCAAATTTGTAATTCAATTAATATCTTGATAAATTTTAAATTTCAAGCTTCCAAAGCATAATTCATGAAATTCCTTGAAAGTCATAATTGTCTCCATATCATCCTAGTATTTTTCCTAGAGTGTCAAGTTTCCCTAGGTATAATGTCATCAAAATATGTTCTCTACGTTTATCATGTCAATATGTCTGTGTCCCTAAGGTCATAATTGTTATCATGTCAATATGTCTGTGTCTCTAAGGTCATAACCTAGTGCTCTGATACCATAAAAGCTGTCACGCACTAGACCCGAAAATTTTAGCTAGGGTGACAACCCGCCGCGTGCCGGGCACGCAAGGCGTCCCAAAACATGACACTGAATTCAAGAAAAGCAACAACCTATATATCATTCAAGTCCATGACTTTAATACAATCCATAACTAAAGATTTGGGCTACAAGCCCTACACATAAGCATTACTGGGGTTACATCAACATATGAATCCACTTTATTTTAAATAGAAGCTCCAACGAACCTATGGTTCCTTACACACCACAATAATATAGTCTGGGCATCAAGCCCTACACATAAATACACTGGTATAGCAATAAAACAAAAATCTATATTTTATTTGAGTTGAGGTCCATCACTCCAACATGTTATTCTCAAATCTCATGGTCCTGTAGCAAAAACATTATAATATTTTTATGAGATTACACTCAGTAAGTAAACCATGTTATGCAGTCAAATCATAGCATGATAATCAATAAACACATAGATGATTTGCATGCTTAAACATTATTCAATTACTCAAACATGCCATGTAAGTAAACCCATCATTGTTATATTATATCATATGTGTCCCACGGCCCTGCAATGCCCCATAACAAAGGAGAGCCGCGGCGGCACATATAAATATAATTCAAATCATTTGCACTCATCATTGTTGTATTATATCATAGCAAATTATCAGTGCATATAAATAATTCATTGTCATATTATATTATATGTGTCCCACGGCCCTGCAATGCCTCATGCACATCCTCTAGATGTGTGGCCTCTACATGCCCTAACAAAGGAGAACCACGGCGGCACATATCAATATAATTCATTCTTTTGCATTCACAATCACTCCATTATGCAATGTAAGTATTATATCATGCGTGTCCCACGGCCCTGCAATGCCTCATCTGAGCACATCCTCTAGATGTGTATGGCCATAGCAAAGGAGAACCGCGGCGGCACTTATGAATATAATACCAATCATTTGCATCCATAACCGCTCAATTATACTATATAAGTAAACCCACTGTTTATACTCTCAATGGTAACTGTAAATGTGACCCACGGCCCTGCAATATCTCAATAATGTACCAACAGGAATCCCCCCTACTGAAAGGGTCGAAATACCATAGTGTACCAACAAGTATCCCCCCTACTGAAAGGGTCGAAAACTATAGTGTACCAATAAGTATCCCCCTACTGAAAGGGTCGAAATACTATAGTGTATCAACAAGTATCCCCCCTACTGAAAGGGTCGAAATACTATAGTGTACCAACAAGTATCCCCCCTATTGAAAGGGTCGAAATACTAGGGTCACGTAACATGATAAAGGAGAACCGCGGCGACACATAACAGTACCTCACATCACATCAATACATCAATCATGTAGCAAAACAGTGGATTATACTTACTGGACAATTGCATGTAATATATCACATCAATGTCATACTAACTGCATTTCTCATGCATAGCATCCCCACACGAAATCATAGCACATAAACAGCCATGTATTTATCTACTTACAATTTAGCCAATAACAATTCTTCATATCACAATTCACAATTTAACTACGCATATCCTGAAATAAATTATTTAATAAACTGATAACTGGCTTACTTACCTCTGCACGCAATCCAACAGATATGTCAACTAATCAGATGTCGGGGTACCTACACAATTAATTGATTAAAATCTAGATAATGAAATGATTCCTAAGACTCTACCCTGACCAATCCACGGGCCCAACTTCGGACTCGAATATCTCTCACCATACTCACTCAAATGGGGAAGTAAAATCATCCCCAGAAACTAGATTTAACCTAAATTCCAACCATATAAATATTTTATATTTTTCGGCCCGTTACAGGGCCCAAAAACTCTGTCTAAAATGGCCCCATAAAACGGCCCAATAGGCCCAGACTGGCTAGCCCAGCGGCCCAGCAACAATTACATCCCACGATCCCCTGTTTCTTCCGAAACAGGGGATTGAAAAGACGCCGGTGGCAGGGCCGCCGTCGGCCAAATCCACGGCGGTCCGGCCACCGAGGCCGGGCCTAGAGCCGGCCGCCGCGGCCGGCCGCTCTCCCTCTATCTTTCTCTCTAAATCATCCTCTCACTCTCCGATTTCATCCGCTCGGACTGTCACCATGCCGGCGACTTCTCCGGCGAAATTGGGGGCGGTCCGGCCACCATTGGCCGGACCGGAGCCGGCTGTCGCCGTGACTTGCCTCCCCTTAAATCCATCCTCATCAATTTCATTCAATTCATCTCTAATTTCTTTATTTTCTCTCTAATCTTCCGCACGGCTTCAACTGTGCCAGCGGCACGGCCGGCCACCATGGCCGGCCGGACCTCCACCGGACGCACGCCGGCGTCGGTGGAGGCGCCAGCCCGAAGCTCAGGCCCAGCGAGGCGGTGAGCACGCCGCCGGGCCTGAACCAACCGACGGAAGCCGGTTTGGCTTCCATCACCGCATGAGAGAGAGGCCGATTGGCCCTCTCTCTCTCTCTTTCACCGCCACCACTCCGCCGGATGCTGCCCATGGTGCCGGCGGAGTCACCGGCCGGAGCTCGGGCCTGGCGAGGCGGCGGGCACGCCGCCGGGCCCGAACCGATGCACGGCTGGTTAGCATCCTCACAGCACTCTCTGTTACACTCTCTCACGATCTCTCTGCGATTCTTTCTCTCTCTCTTTCTTCCTCTCTCCTGATACTCTCTCTCTTCCTCTTTCTCCCATGGCAACTCTCTCTCTCTCTAGCACTAAGAGGATGGGCAGATAATTACCTGGAGGGGACGCGGACTCTGAGCACCAGGAGGGAGGGCACCCCCTGCCTATTTTATGTCGCAGCGAGACGCTTCGGTTATGAGATCTGAAGAACCAAAGCGTGCTTCGGTTATGAGATATGGAGAACCAAAGCGTCATCGCTGTGAGCGAAGCGTTGCTCAAAACATTAAATCAACCCAGACCTGGTTCACATGAACCGAGTTAGAATTAACTCAAACCTAGTTTGCATGAACCGGGTTAGAATTAACCTAAACCTGGTTCGTAGGAACCGGGTACTACATCCTCCCCTCCTTATAAGAATTTCGTCCTCGAAATTGATATACATCCAATAGAATATAGAATCCAAATTTTCCCTCTCATAATCAATTAAATTTCATTAAAAGTCATGGTCATCGATACATCATTGATCTGTCATAAGATACAAATAATTATGGATTTTTCTTTCCCATTTCCTCCTTAGGCTCCCAATAGTCTCTCTCTCAGAATGCTTATTCTACTGATCTTTGACATAAGGAATACTACACTATTTCAGAACTTGATTCTTACGGTCCATAATGTGCACAAGATGATCTTCATAGGTCAATTCTTTCTTAAGCTAAATTAGTTCAAGTTATAACACATAACGGGGTTTGAAATATACTTCCTCTGTCATAAAGATATGAAACACATTGAACACTACAAAGAGTAATGAAAGCAGTGCTAAGCTATAAGACACTTCCTTTATCTTGATCAAAGTTTCAAATGACCCAATGTTTTGTGGCTCAAGTCACCTCTAACACAGACCTCATAACATCATTGGTTAGCAAAACTTCCAAATGATCTTTAACCTGAAATTTCAAATCTTTCTTTTATCATTAACATAACTTTTCTATTAACTTTGAGCTACAAAACTGCTTTAATTAATGATACTTTTCATAGCTGCTAAACAAGCTCAGTCCAAAATTGTCGCTCTCACTTCATCTCAATATGAAGGAAATCTATACCTTATATCGTAAACAATTGAAATGAATCCATTTGAATATTGGCTTGGTAATCAATAAATAAGCAATTTCATTAAGGGTAAGAACAATATCAAGCACCTCTTAAATCCATTACACAGACTCACAGTATAACATCTAAAATCTTATTGGTTTCTGCAGTTGTCTATTACTTGAGGGTGGAAGGTTGGACTGAGATTCAGCTTAACCCACTAAGCTCTATGATTACATCATCGAATTAGAAGAGTGAGACAAATGAATACCAATTCAATTTACTCATTTTACTACTAAACCAGAAACAAATATTAACATCTTATCCCACTAAAATTTCATCCTTGAAATTAAATATTCATGAATTTTTGTATCATTATAGATGCTCACTAGCAAACTTTTATTTCATTCCTAAGTATCCAAATGAGGTATTCAACTTCAACAATTAATTTTGATCTTTCTACCAAATTAAATTAATTCCTTAAGAAATATTTCTTTCATGCCATCTTATCTTCTCACAACACAAACATCATAAATACCATAGAGTCCACCACATGTATAATGTCTTCCATACTTAAGGTTAGCAACATATCAGGTACTCTCAATTCCTTGATAAGACAGTTCGAAATTCTTGTGAATCAGATATAAGATAATTTTCTTTCAATGCTCTCTCAACTCTTGAATAGTTGAATGTACCATTAATCATTACGACACTTATATCAATCATCATAATATACTTGGTTTCACTCTTGAATACTTCAAGCTAACATCGATGAACATTATGCCAATCATTTAAGATATCATTCATAATTATCGTAATTAAAATTCATTTTCTTTGAATAATAGTGTCATCACTAATCATCAGTATAATTAATTTATCTCCTTCATATTTATCAATAATACCACCATAACCAATCAATTTCTCTTTAAATAGGTCAGTTTATTCTCAATGAATATTATAATTTAAATGATTCAAATCCATGAGTTGATTATTTTGTTACCAATGACTATCAAAATCATCTATAGATTATGTAATGTCTCATTCCATAACATGACCAACTAATTCAAACCCTTCGAATATCTCAAAGTGACCTCACTGATCTAGCTCAGATGGATACATGACTTATAAGATCAATTAAGATTGAAAATGCACTTACCATCCGAAAGACATAATTAGAAAATTATAGTAATCTCTCATGACTTGAAAGTGATATAAGATGTATCCTTAACCATAATCCATAATTGATAAAATCATCTCCCTCCTTTTTCTTAAAATAATATGCCACTATGGCTGATTGATAATTTATCCATCCTGGAGAAAGATATCGACATAGGAATATGAAGAAAGGCATAATAACTTAATGAACAGATATCTTGATTTAGAAATCTATTGACAGATGAAAATTCCCATGAAATTCTTTATCAGTGGAGTTTATCTTATTCTCATTATTGCTAAAATCTTTCACTTTCTACTATCAAATATTTGATCATTATAGCCAAAATTAGTTCTAAAGTCTACTATTCTCAAAACTTAAACAATAATTATCTCAGAATTTAAAATTTTATATTCTTCCTAAATGGTCCATCATGATATAATATGCATCAACTATTTCATTAGCATCAATATCAACCATCTCTCATCTAGCAAATTAACAATCAGTTTTGAACATGCAATATCCATAATAAAAGTTCTCTTAGTAAAATTCACTATATATATTTATCCATCCAGACTCAAATTCAGAAAGTACTCAATTATGATTAATCAAAAACATGTAATTAACTATTCATTCCCAAAATATCATCAATATTAATCATCCCTATAACCAGCAGATGAGTTCATAATCTTACAATATCAATAATGTAAGTTCTACAATTAAAATTCATTATATTCATCCACATTCAAATTCAGATTTAATACCTCAAATCCATATATCAACTCAATTGCAATATGGACATAATGGTGTTTAGTTATATTAGTCATCAATTGCAATTTTTCACTACTATGTTTATTCCATATATTCATCTATCTTTTATTGCATATCCAATTAAAATTTCATCTCCATATTATTTAAAGGTCTGAAACTGCTACGAATCATTTCCAACAAGTTTAATGGAGCTAAAACTCTAGAAGCCCCTTGGCCTCCCCATTGGTCAAGGTCACCAGCTTGGGAGTCTCACAATATCATTGGCTTGCGATGGTTCATTCTTAATCCCTATCAAATTTGTAATTCAATTAATATCTTAATAAATTTTAAATTTCAAGCTTCCAAAGCATAATTCATGAAATTCCTTGAAAGTCATAATTGTCTCCATATCATCCTAGTATTTTTCCTAGAGTGTCAAGTTTCCCTAGGTATAATGTCATCAAAATATGTTCTCTACGTGTTATCATGTCAATATGTCTGTGTCCCTGAGGTCATAATTGTTATCATGTCAATATGTCTGTGTCCTAAGGTCATAACCTAGTGCTCTGATACCATAAAAGCTGTCACGCCCCAGACCCGAAAATTTTAGCTAGGGTGACAACCCGCCGCGTGCCGGGCACGCAAGGCGTCCCGAAACATGACACTGAATTCAAGAAAAGCAACAACCTATATATCATTCAAGTCCATGACTTTAATACAATCCATAACTAAAGATTTGGGCTACAAGCCCTACACATAAGCATTACTGGGGTTACATCAACATATGAATCCACTTTATTTTAAATAGAAGCTCCAACGAACCTATGGTTCCTTACACACCACAATAATATAGTCTGGGCATCAAGCCCTACACATAAATACACTGGTATAGCAATAAAACAAAAATCTATATTTATTTGAGTTGAGGTCCATCACTCCAACATGTTATTCTCAAATCTCATGGTCCTGTAGCAAAAACATTATAATATTTTTATGAGATTACACTCAGTAAGTAAACCATGTTATGCAGTCAAATCATAGCATGATAATCAATAAACACATAGATGATTTGCATGCTTAAACATTGTTCAATTACTCAAACATGCCATGTAAGTAAACCCATCATTGTTATATTATATCATATGTGTCCCACGGCCCTGCAATGCCCCATAACAAAGGAGAGCCGCGGCGGCACATATAAATATAATTCAAATCATTTGCACTCATCATTGTTGTATTATATCATAGCAAATTATCAGTGCATATAAACAATTCATTGTCATATTATATTATATGTGTCCCACGGCCCTGCAATGCCTCATCTGAGCACATCCTCTAGATGAGTGGCCTCTACATGCCCTAACAAAGGAGAACCGCGGCGGCACATATCAATATAATTCATTCTTTTGCATTCACAATCACTCCATTATGCAATGTAAGTATTATATCATGCGTGTCCCATGGCCCTGTAATGCCTCATCTGAGCACATCCTCTAGATGTGTATGGCCATAGCAAAGGAGAACCGCGGCGGCACTTATGAATATAATACCAATCATTGCATCCATAACCGCTCAATTATACTATATAAGTAAACCCACTATTTATACTCTCAATGGTAACTGTAAATGTGACCCACGGCCCTGCAATATCTCAATAATGTACCAACAGGCATCCCCCCTACTGAAAGGGTCGAAATACCATAGTGTACCAACAAGTATCCCCCCTACTGAAAGGGTCGAAATACTATAGTGTACCAATAAGTATCCCCCCTACTGAAAGGGTCGAAATACTATAGTGTATCAACAAGTATCCCCCCTACTGAAAGGGTCAAAATACTATAGCGTACCAACAAGTATCCCCCCTATTGAAAGGGTCGAAATACTAGGGTCACGTAACATGATAAAGGAGAACCGCGGCGACACATAATAGTACCTTACATCACATCAATACATCAATACATCAATCATGTAGCAAAACAGTGGATTATACTTACTGGACAATTGCATGTAATATATTACATCAATGTCATACTAACTGCATTTCTCATGCATAGCATCCCTACACGAAATCATAGCACATAAACAGCCATGTATTCATCTACTTACAATTTAGCCAATAACAATTTTTCATATCACAATTCACAATTTAACTACGCATATCCTGAAATAAATTATTTAATAAACTGATAACTGGCTTACTTACCTCCGCACGCAATCCAACAGATATGTCAACTAATCAGATGTCGGGGTACCTACACAATTAATTGATTAAAATCTGGATAATGAAATGATTCCTAAGACTCTACCCTGACCAATCCACGGGCCCAACTTCGGACTCGAATATCTCTCACCATACTCACTCAAATGGGGAAGTAAAATCATCCCCAGAAACTAGATTCAACCTAGATTCCAACCATATAATTATTTTATATTTTTCGGCCCGTTACAGGGCCCAAAAACTCTATCTAAAATGGCCCCATAAAATGGCCCAATAGGCCCAGACCGGCCGGCCCAGTCGGCCCAGCAAAAATTACATCCCACGATCCCCTGTTTCTTCCGAAACAGGGGATTGAAAAGACACCGGTGGCCAGGGCCGCCGCCGGTCGAATCCACGGCGGTCCGACCACCGGAGGCCGGGCCAGAGCCGGCCGCCGCCGTGGCCGGCCACTCTCCCTCTATCTTTCTCTCTAAATCATCCTCTCACTCTCCGATTTCATCCGCTCGGACTGTCACCATGCCGGCGACTTCTCCGGCGAAATTGGGGGCGGTCCGGCCACCATTGGCCGGACCGGAGCCGGCTGTCGCCGTGACTTACCTCCCCCTTAAATCCATCCTCATCAATTTCATTCAATTCATCTCTAATTTCTTCATTTTCTCTCTAATCTTCCGCACGGCTTCAACTGTGCCGGCGGCACGGCCGGCCACCATGGCCGGCCGGACCTCCACCGGACGCACGCCCGGCGCCGGTGGAGGTGCCAGCCCGAAGCTCAGGCCCGGCGAGGCGGCGAGCACGCCGCCGGGCCTGAACCAACCGATGGAAGCCGGTAAGCCGGTTTGGCTTCCGTCACCGCATGAGAGAGAGGCCGATTGGCCCTCTCTCTCTCCTCTTTCACCGCCACCACTCCGCCGGACGCTGCCCATGGTGTCGGCGGAGTCACCGTCCGGAGCTCGGGCCTGGCGAGGCGGCGGGCATGCCGCCGGGCCCGAACCGACGCACGGCCGGTTAGCATCCTCACAGCACTCTCTATTACACTCTTTCACGATCTCTCTGTGATTCTTTCTCTCTCTCTTTCTTCCTCTCTCCTGATACTCTCTCTTCCTCTTTCTCCCATGGCAACTCTCTCTCTCTCTCTAGCACTAAGAGGATGGGCAGATAATTACCTGGAGGGGACGCGGACTCTGAGCACCAGGAGGGAGGGCATCCCCTGCCTATTTGATGTCGCAGCGAGACGCTTCGGTTATGAGATCTGGAGAACCAAAGCGTGCTTCGGTTATGAGATCTGGAGAACCAAAGCGTCATCGCTGCGAGCGAAGCGTTGCTCAACACATTAAATCAATCCAGACCTGGTTCACATGAACCGGATTAGAATTAACTCAAACCTGGTTCGCATGAACCGGATTAGAATTAACCTAAACCTAGTTCGTAGGAACCGGGTACTACACCAGCCGTTACCGTAGATGATGCCCTGCATGATGCGAATATGAGGGACCGAAAAACAAATAAACGAGCAGGTAGTGCGGAGAAAAGGTTTGCTTTGCTCAGCTCCGGAGCTCCCCCCCCCCCCCCCCCCTTGCGTTGAAAACTGAAAACTGAAAAGCTTTAAATTGGAGCGCGTGGTTTCCCGGCAGGGCAGCCCAGTGGCCAAGCAAAGTGCTTGCTAGAAAGAAGAATCATGGAGATCACCAATAGCGAGAGTTTCAGCGAGCTTGTCGAATCCCACGCTCTTTTTCTTAACCACTTGCTCAGCTTCGCCAGCCCCATGTCTCTCAAGTGCGCTGTTGAGCTTGGCATTGCCGACCTCATCCACAGCCACGGCCGCGCCATGCCGCTCTCCGAGCTGGCGAGATCCATTCCCATCCCTCCCGAGAAAGAGCCCTTCCTCGGCCGCCTTATGCGCCTCCTCGTAAGCCAGGGCATCTTCGAAGCTCAAAGAAAACGGGATAACGAAAAGGAGACTGCTTACCTCCTCACTCCCTTTTCTCGACTCCTCCTGAGCAACGGCACGAATATGTCCACCTTCTGTCGGTTCTCCTTGGACCTCGCTATCGTGAAGCCTTGGCTCCACATGAAAGACTGGTTCAAGACTACAGAAGGCTCGACTCCCTTCGAGCTGGCCCATGATGGCAAGGCCGTGTGGGAGCTCACCAACGAGCGGCCGGAGCTCAACGACCTATTCAACCAGGCGATGGCATGCGATGCTAACTGCGTGATGAAGGCCGTGGTGACCGAGTGCGCGCACGTCTTTCGGGGCCTTAAGTCCCTTGTGGACGTCGGTGGGGGGACGGGGATCTCGGCGAGGATAATTGCCGAGGCCTTCCCGGAGATGAGGTGCACCGCACTCGACCTCCCTCACGTGGTGACCGCCTTTCCGGAGACTAAGCTGGTCGACGCCGTCGGAGGGAGCATGTTCGACTATATTCCACCGGCCAACGCAACATTTCTCAAGGTAAGGAATCTTTTCAGCCCTCTCACTACATCATCGTCTACTTGCGCGGATTTGTTTGCTTGACAAGTAGTTCGCTTCGGTCGACGGCAGCGAACCGCGAAGTCTCTACGTCATTGTGATTCACTCGAACAGTATTATAGAAATAGATCGATGACCGAACTTCACCATTGAATTCCATTAAAAGAGATTTGATACCACGTTTTATTAATGAAATTTACTATAACTCTGGACTCTATTTGTGGCCAAAAGCAATGACTTTGTGGCAGGATCAAATAACAAGAGAAAATTGTGTCCCAAATCATTGACTTCCAATGAGGATGTTATGCATGCTCCGTTTGAGTAAATGGATATACACGCACGGATGTTAATATATTGGATACAAAATGTAATCCTCACATATCAATCAAGGAAGGCCATCTACCAATGACTCGAGGAGGAGCACGGTTGAAGAATGCGATGCAACCTTCAACAATCAGTTCGTCGAACCGACAACCATATGTACCCGCTGCTATATTGTAATTGTACAGGCTATATTTAACAATTTAAAGGACGTACATGAATTAATTTTTTACATCAATCAATCTTGTTTTTATTCTCCAAAGAAATACAATTCAAGTTTATTCTTGTAAATATAGAAGCTCTGAGATTTATGTTTATCATGAGTTCAAATTAGGTTCTATTGTACAATACATCATACTTAATGTTTTTTCTAAGAAAATAATGCCTTTAATATTGTTAATACTCGTTGTTGAGATGTAAAAGTTTAGGTGCTTATTACATTTATGTCCGACAAAACTCTATTTGAAATTGTTTTTGCAGAGTATACTTCATGATTGGAGTGACGATGACTGCATAAAGATACTAAAACGATGTAGGAAAGTAATTCCTCCTAAAGAAGAGGGCGGAAAGGTCATCATTGTTGACGTAGTAATGAACTCTCACGTCAATAATCTAAAAATAACCGAGACACATCTCTTCTATGATTTATGCATGATGATAGTAGGTTGAGGAAGGGAGCGTGAAGAGAATGAATGGCAAAAAATTTTCAATGGTGCTGGATTTAAAGGGTATACAATTTTTTCTACGTTAGGTATATACTCTGTCATTGAAGTATATCCTTAATCATGTATAGCATGAAAATATTCATGCAACATTTCTAATCTCTTCTACTTGTTTAATGGTGTTTTCATACTACGACTCAAAAATAGTGGCTCCATTGGTGGTCCACTTTTTACAACCTCAGAAATTATTTATGCATAAAAACTTTGGTATTAGTTTCTGGTGTGTATTTAAGATGGCTCTTATTTAAGAGGCTAAATATAAAACTAGATGCGTAAGTTGAAAATTGTATTCATTAAGCAACATTGGGTAAAACTAACTAGAATTAGACTAGAATAAGAAAAAAACTACTCATTTCCCATCACAAGCCTAATTTTTGGTCTTTAGATTTCTTAGATTGAATCAACCTCCTAAAATCACAAGGAGTGTTTGACTTTTTTTTGGTTAAGATTAAAAAAAAAACCATTTTTTTGGCCATTCTTTAATGATATGAAATAGCAAGTGATTCTTTTTCTTTTTCTATCTTTTTGATTTTTCAAGCCACCATCTCATGTTAAACTTGGGATTATTCTATTAAGGAATGCAATACTAATTCTAGTTGGTAAGAATGGCAAGTGCTTTTAGATGTAAAATTCAAGGTACCATCATATAGTAGCAATCAGCTAATAGTTGGTTAGACTATTGATAAGTGAATTAGCTAAAATTATTTTACTATAGTAAATAATTGAAATAATTGTCTCAAATAGTAAGATCAATTGTTATGTGTTATTTTCACATAATATGTTTTTGCTAATTATATACTTACCATAGTGATCTCAAATAAGTAAAAGGCTTTTCATTATATTAAAGATTCCAAGTCAAGGGAAAGAGTTGAGAACAATTTAGTTTGTGAATGATTTGTATATATCATAAGTCACACAATTACAATGTTCCTATTAGAATTTACTAAGATAAAAAATGGAGCCTTCTTCATCTTTAAGGGGTCACAATCAATTTACTTTGGCCTAATCCTCTTCATGCTCTCTTATTCGAAGACATATTAAAAATTACATTTTATTAAAGAAAATCTAGGGTATACTTTGCTCTGTCAACCTTATCATTCCATTGCTTCATGATAAGATACCCTCTTTGTCTCTTCAATCTTAATTATTCATCTATTAATTTTAAGTTTAAATATTTTAAAAATACTCCTGATTAAGTTGACCACACTTGTCTCTCAAAGTTATTCACAATTTTCATTTTTTATAATTAATTTCTAACTTCGATTTTATTAATATTGTAATAAATTTCATTTTAATATTTAAAGTATATTTTTATATTATTTATTTATTATTTTAAATGTTTTTAAATCAAAAAAGGTTTTGGACCTTCTCTTATGGAGTCAAGACTTAGAAGGGAAGTGGCCTAAGCCTATCCTTAGAAGGTGTTTCAATGATCCATCAAGAAAGAGTTAGCTTGCACACCTCTATCAAGGTGCTTTCAAACTCTATCACTTCCACTTCTATTGTTACGCTATGCAAACTTAGGATTAAAAAAAAAAAACAAAGTTAATTAGAAAAGTGTCATGTAGGAATTCTCAGAACTTATTGGACTCCCAATTATCAGTAAAGGACCATCCCCCTCTTTTCTCCTCTCCTGCAAGGAAGCAATTAAAATCTCGCAAGAATTGGAATATACAGGGCCAATACAATTTGTAATTCAACCCATAACCGCCTTATATATGGTGGCTTCATTGGTACATGCATAAATATATGTTAAATCAAAGGGACCTTTTGTTGATTGCTAGATCGATCGTCCTTCAATGCAGCCGAAGTATTAGGATCACCGTTCAATCTAGTGGGAATAGAAAGGTCTACCATATAAGATGATCGGGTGTCCAAGCTCTGGGTCTCCGTTGAAGACATAGCCAAAGGGGGTATCTCATAAAATTGAAGGGCCTCATTCACACCTTCCACACCAAGCGTTTGACCCCCATGGTGTTGTGCATCTCGTTCCTCACGAATTATTCATTGTTAAACAACCTTTTAGAACTATTTTAACCAATCTCATATCAACTGTTGTGATCAAATGTTTAGGTACATTCTCTCTTTTAAATAATTTGTTTGATCAAGCCAATTAAAGATTATCCGAAGGACGAGAAAAGAACATTAGAGAATAAGAAAATATTTCCTTTTGTTTCTAGGAAAGCTAATCAGTAGGCAAAGGAAGATGAAATTTTTAATTAATTTAAGTGCTTCATATAGCTTCTTCAGTTGCTTGTGCATTAAGCATCATAGATATTGATTTTTCTAAAACTAGATTCTTTCAAACTATTAGATTTTATTCTTATTTTAATCTGATGAAATTCACTTTTTATACACTCAAGATGTATCAGTTATATGTGACTATAAATCATAACAATAAATTCGTCAATATAACTATATGTAATGAAAGTGTTTTAGTGATCAATTGTGGAATGTAGATTGATCGAGGATTGCATACAATTAGTAGACTGTCAATGCCTAGGTCGTTTATACCAGTGAGAAAGAAATGGTTTTGCAATTTTCCCACACCTGGTGCGTATTAGAGAAAAATTTTATGTGAAAATTTTATGTGAAAATGCCGTTTAGGTGGAGCAACGTATGGGCGTAATTTTAGTACTTAAAATGACAACTCCATCGTTTGCGTCTCTGTAGGTACATAGTAAATAAATAAAAGTTATTTTGCTGCATGGCTATACCGAGACATCAATAAAATTCTAATACGTTATTAATATGCCTAATATGCTAATTATGGGGTGTACTGACTATTGATATATATGCCCCTTTCGAGTATGAATACTAGTACAATAATAGTATAGCACAGAATACTCGTCATATCAATATGGTATGGCATGTCCAATATAGTGTTATACTAATGTGCCATATTTTACTGAAAATATTTAGGTGATATAGATCTAAAATTGATAATTCAATAAAACGTACATGAAGTAAATAAATTATTGTAGCAACACATAATGACATATATTTAGTAATATTGAATTCCCCAATATATAGTTCAGACAAGACTGGGTGGTTAACTAGTTATGGTGAATGATATATGTAAACCAAATAGAACAAATTTAATATGACACTATTATAATATATAAATAAATATCAAATTAAAGAATTATTAAATAGTGTATTGTATTTATTATTGTACAAAAACTTATATCATGATAATGCATTTATTAGTATTATGATTTTATAATAGTAATAATACATTTATATCCCATATTTATAATATTGCCATTGTTATATGACTACACTATAATTATCTGCTATAAATTTTCTACATGATTAAATACAATATATGAAATAATATATCATATAATACTTTATTAACAGTAATGGTAACATTAAAATAATTATGTTATATTTGTATGCCATTATATAAAATTATAAAACTACATGGAACTAATCCTCATTGCTTTGGCATATATAACAACTGTCACTTACACCACCTTTGTTGTTCAACCTGCAACCACTTTTGCTGTAGGTCAAACTGATGTTACTTGGGTCAGTAGTTATGGTAACATGTTTTGGATGTTGAGCTATGTATCACATGACAGTTCAGTAAACTAAATTGCAAAAAATTCAGTTATAAGAAACCAAAAAGATTTTAATTGAGAGGAATGAAATGAAAAGAAATAAAGATTGAAAAAAGGAAACGCTTTCTAGTTTAACACCTAAAGCAGCTGAACCATTAGGAGGATCCATTAAAAAGTCAATTGCTCAATTATTGTTGACGGCTCGACTGATGATATGCTTCTGAGGGTGAATATGTCAAATCACTCATCTATACCGAGAAGGTGATGCATTTTAGCTTGCAGTCCTTGTGCTTCAACACGTCATTCAACCTTTTTTTTTTAATGATGATAACATGAAAAGTAGCATACTTCTGTGGGTCCAAGTTGGCCCATGGTTCTTGTTGGTGCCCTTCAATATACGAATTGATGCGAGCCACTTCTGTTAGTAAAAACTGTCTGGTTTTTGTTGCTCTTAGTTTGTTTGTGTAGATTAGATGGCTTGAATAATGTCTTGATTTTTAAAAACTTGAGTGGTGGGGAAGCAGCAAGGTAGGCTCTGAAAGGACTCTGCTGGAAGAATCTAGAATCACTAAAGAGGACTATAAGTGGTTCGTATATACCACTCATAGTACTACTATAATATACTTAAAGCACTACTATAAGTGGTTCATATATACCAACAATAATAACAACAAAGTCTTAATTTTAAATTACTTCGGATTGATTATATAAATTTTTTTCATTCTGCTCAATTTAAAATAATATTTTTTCATAAGATATAAAGATATTAAATATTTTTTATTACTTTCTTTATATAATTCTTAGTCTACCTTTATCCTTTTTATTTATTAAATTACTTTTTTGCATTAATATATCTGTAGGTCTATATTATAAGTGTCTTTTTTCAATTTATCTTCAATTGATGCTATTCATACCTTTTTATAAAAAAATTATTTTTTATTTTTTTCTTATTTTACTGCACATTCATTTCAACATTCTTCTTATATGATACATTCATCCTAACATTCATCAGTAGTTTGCATACTATATATATATATATATAATCACACTCCATCAATTGATGTATGTAGCTTACATAAGCTGAAGGTTTTTAATTCTATGGGACGAAAGTATCCCAATTTTAGAAAATGAGATGCTTCATATTGGATCCCATCTTAATCAAATGTTACGATACGTAATTAATTTATTTCTTAATTTATCTATTAAAATTTATTTTTATTTATTTTTAAGTATATTTAAATTTAAAATCATATATTTAATATATATTAATAATTTATACTAGTTAATAATATACCAAAATCTTTTGATTGAATGCTTTGATATTTTTCTTAGTTATATTATATTGTCCACAAATCTACTTTAAATCAACACTATAATTTCTTGTAACTTGCTAGGTTATTAAAAATCCTTTCTAGATTATTAGGCAACGAATGCTTGTAAATAATACTATATGAGCTCTTCATAAAAAAAATGTAGCTAGATGAGAAAAGTAGCAATTTTTATTGTATAAAGCTTGGTTGCATTGCAAGCTACTTTTATTTTTAGTGCTTTAGTATTAAAATTTATAATTTGATACTTATATGCCCCATGAGTAATAGTGAAGCAAAACCATTGTATTGTATAAAAAAATAAGCATACGTAAAATTAATCAAGTCATGTTGTTTTTTCAAAAAAAATGTTGCTCAAACTTTGTTTAAGTTTAAAAATAACATTTTTAGAGATGAGTAGAATAAATAAGAGGTATTAATTAAATTTTCATTTCTATCTTAAAAAAAAAGATGATTGATATTTTTCTGTACAATATTTGTTTTGATTTTATGTAATATTTTTTATTAAAAATAGTGTTATATATATATATATTAAATTTTTATATAATATAAGCTATGCAAAAGAAATTTGTGATGTATGGAGCGTCAAAGCCATGTCCATTGAAACTCTTGGAAGTATTCCCATTAACCATAACAACCAACAACCAAGTTTGATGTTGTGAAAAAAATTGAAACTTAAACTAATTAATTATGACTACCTTAAAAAAAATTGCGTTGTGCATCCAGGGCCTACCTTTCCTCTTATCCTCCATGCTCGTGTTTCTTTGCCCTTCCTTCCATCTGCATTCCCTTCTTTCTCTCTCTTCTTCCATGCTTTTGTTGTTTACAAAATCATTACCATACCAATATAATGCAGTCAGTAAGGGTTAGCACAATAGATCTTGATTGAAATAAATTGAGGCATTCTAAAGATAATGGCATATTACCTATCTAAATTTTTATTTTGTAGGATAGTCCCCTCATTATATGCTATCCTTAATAGTCACATTTGAATAGATTGCATTTATTTTCAAAAAATAAGAAATCCCATTCAATCACATTAATGTGCTTGTGATATTTTTTTTTTGGACTGTATTGTGTTAGAATTCATCAATGCTTGAAAGACTAAAATACATACGCATGCTAATATAAATATCTAACTTGTTATTAATATGTACGATGCAATTGATATATTATATGCACACACATATGCATCAGTATATCGAGGTAGAATATTATCTAATTGACCAAATTAAAAGTCAAATCGTAAAACTGGAAGATGGGGGTTCTGATATTGATGATTTGAACCATTAGCTAACTAGCAATCATTTTAGTTGCCTCTGGATGCCTTTTTTCTGCCGTGGCCTCTCTTGTGAGCTAGCTGACTAGCTAGCTGGGGTTTCCTGCTTATCTCTTGGCCGAATGCATTCAAGTCTTCAGCCACCTGGAGTTATTTCCAGCCAACTGCAGCCTGAGTTCTTGAGTTTGCTCTTTCTCTCTTACTCTCTCTCTCTATTTCTATTTTGAGCTACATTTAACTTTTGGATTTTTAAATCATTACAGAGTTCTTCATCAAATGGAGATATGCATTCAATGCTTAAGGGAAACATTTACAACGGTTATATTTTCTTCTCGTTTTTATTTCTATTTGTTCCTAATGTGTCTAACGGATATCTTTTTTGTTGGATTATTATAAATAGCTGTGATTAGAAGCACACTATGACAATTTAAAAAAAAAAAGATTACAAGAGGAAGAAATCCAAGAAAAGAGCTTTTACTGCATATTGTTGAGTGGTTGATAAGAGAGTTGTTGTGCATTCAAGTTCATTCGTTGCTCCAAAAAGTCATCCAGATCATTGAAGTTTTTCAAAGCAATCAAGACTTTAGCTACTTCAACCTCATTCATTTATTGCTGAAATTATTGCTTCAAAAGTTGTAAAGTATACTTTGAATATTTGCTCATTGTAGGAGCTTTTCCTTAACATTCTCTGATTATTTTGTAAAAGGGTTAGTGTTAACCCTTGATTATTGTTGGCTTTCTTGTGCCTTGAAACAAGAGGACTAGCCTGGTTTGGCTAGGGGCTTTGGCTTTCTTGTGCCGTGAAACAAGAGGACTAGCCTGGTGTGGCTAGAGGTTTTTGGCTGCCTTTGTGCCATATAAATAAGAGGGCTAGCCGGAAAAGGCTAGAGGTTGTAATCGTTATGATACGATTAGTAGAATTCCCAAAGATTTTGGGGAGTGGATGTAGGTGCTGAGTTTGGTACCGAACCACTATAAACTTCTGTGTGTTTGTGGTTGTTTGATTCTTTATTGTTATTACTTTATGCACCTCACTACACTGCTGCAAATCAAAATTAGGGTTTAAGCACATACTTGCATAGTAATTAATTTTTAATAACCTAATTCATCCCCCTCTTGGCCTGCTACATCTGGGCAACATATATGATCTAGAGCATCTATGTATTAAGTGTTCAATATATATATATATATATATATATATATATAGTAACTAGAGTTTACCTCTTTCTAAGAGCTAGAATAAGTAATTGATATTTAGCACATAATACTAATCATGATCATAATTATGACTCAAAGATGATAGCCATCTTTTGCCAGGTATATTCTGCAAATTCTTGGCACACATTAACATAGAGATGCACACGTCTGTATAGCAAATGGCACACTGACAACCTTAAACACATACTGTTTCTACCTTATTCATACATATATAAGATCATATATTATCCTAATTATATATGCTGATTGTAATTTAGATGTAATAACTAAAATATTTCACCCAACTCAACTACAACTCAACTCATCTAAGCCTTCTTCCAACTACATGGGATCGGCTACATGAATCTGCTTCCTCCACTTTAATTGCTCTATTCAGGACTTAGTCGATATTTAAATTATAAATAGTTAAATCTTTTTAATTATTTCTATTCATGTTAGTTTAGATTTACCTCTACCTCTATCCTTACCATGATTGTTAAAAGATCACTCTTTTTAACTGGAGCATCTAAAGGTCTTTGTTGTATATATTCAAGCTATCGTAATCAATTTTTTTCTCATTTTTTCTTCAATTGGGGCTACTCCTATTATTTCTTTTATATATTTATTTCTAATTCTATTTTTTAAAGTTTTACCATATATTCATCTTAACATACACATTTTTGTTATACTAAATTTATTCACATGTTGTCTTAGTATTACTCAACACTCTGTTCCATATAGTATAACTGGCTTAATAGTAGTTTTATAGAATTTTTCTTTCAATTTTAATAGGATACATCAATCATACAAAACTTTCAAAATACTCCACTACTTAATCCCTCATGCTTTAACTTCATGATCACATCTTTACCTATTTCACCTTCTTGCTAGATAATTGATCCTAAATATTTAAATTTTTTACTCCTTGGTATCTCTTGGCTTGCAATCTTCAATATTTTTTTATTTATATTTCTACCACATATCCATCTTAACATATGCATTTCTATTACACTTAATTTATTCACATGTTGTCTTAGTATTACTCAACACCCTGTTCCATATAGTATAACTGGCTTAATAGTAGTTTTATAGAATTTTTCTTTCAATTTTAATAGGATGCATCGATCATACAAAACTTTCAAAATACTCCACTACTTAATCCATCATGCTTTAACTTTATGATTCAAATTTTCACCTATTTTACCTTCTTACTAGATAATTGATCCCAAATATATAATTTTTTTACTCCATGGTATCTCTTGGCTTGCAATCTTCACTATTTTTTTATTTGTATTTCTACTCCCATTAAAATTATATTTCATGTATTCAATTTTAGTTATAATAATATTAAAACCTTTAGATTCTAAAGCATCTTTCTAAATCTCTAGCTTAGCATTTACTCCAAATTTAGTTTCATCAATCAACACTATATCATTTACAAATAACATACACCATGGAATATCATTTTGAATATATTTGATTAATTCATCCATAACTAACACAAAAAGATATGGAGTTAAGGTAGATCCTTGATGTAAACTTACAATAATTAAAAATCCACTAGTTTCTCTTATTGCTGTTTTAACAATAGTTATTGCTCTATCATATATATTTTATCAATTCTATGTACCTTTTGGTAACTTTTCTTTTCTCTAAAACCCACCATATTATTTCTCTAGGTATTCTATCATATGCTTTCTCTAAATCAATAAAGATTATATTGTTGACTTTTGGTAACTCTTTTTTTTTCTAAAACCCATCATATTATATCTCTAAGTACTCTATCATATGCTTTCTCTAAATCAATAAAGACCATATTGTTGACCCAATTATTAATTTTGATGAAAAAAAAACCATATGAGTATATTCCTTGTGTTACTAATGATTTTGATTAAGTATTTCAGGAATTTAAATGTTTAATCAATCAAAATTAAAGAAAAATTAAGTTTGACCCAATGTTTAGTGTCAAGTATCAAGTTTCAGCATTTAGAGCCAACTTTGAAGCGTATCGGAATAGTTTGATACTTTTGGCACGAGATAGAGCCAACTCCTGCAGAGTCCGGAGCTAACTCCATCAGAAAGACAGAAAGTCCTCAATTCTGTATCGAGCTGGAGTTGACTCCTGCAGAAATTAGAGCCGACTCCATCGGTTATACAGAGAATATATTTTTTGGGGCTTTAGTCAAGCCAGCTCTCGCATTCACTAGAGTCAACTTTCGCACATAAAGGTGTCATTCCTTTAAAAAGTTAGAGCTGATTCCATGACTGGTAAAGTTCATATTTCACTCATCCCACATTTGAGCCGACTCCAGTCTGCTTAAGCCGACTTTAACCTGTCAGGGGCGGACTCCATAGGTATCAGAAATGGCTCCAAACTCTGACATTTCTTCAATGAATTTCAACAGCTCTTTCCTCTTCCGTGCTAAACTCATTCTCAAGCATTTTCAATGGCTAATTTTTCTTCTAAAAGAGGATTTAAAGGAGATTATAAATAAGAGCCATGGGACTATTTCAAAAGAAGAATACAAGAGAAAATAGAAAAAGAAAAGAGTTCAAATTTGAAAGCCCTTTTGTCCGAAATATAGATTAAGAAAATCCAAAACCTTCGAAAGTCAATCTTGTTGGATTTTCATCAAATCAAAAGGAGAAGAAGAGAGCCCTAGTTCTTCAAAAGCCTCTACATCAAAGATTCTTTCAAAGTTTCAAGCTCAACTGAGGAAGATCATTTCTAAGGAAAAGAAGAAAAGAAGAAAAGCCCAACTTCAGAAATCTTCTAATCAGGCTCTTCTATTTCTACTTTCATTATATTGTCTTATTTTCTCTTTTAAGGAGCTTTATATTTGTTGTAACCATTTCTCTATTATACTTGCTTATTGATCCAATCAGGGGATTGAATCAAGAGAGGTAGTTTGGCCTTGCTCAAGTTAGGAGGCTTGTGATAGATTTTATGCTAGTGATCCTATGAAAACTAGCTGGGTTCGTTATGATCCCGGTGTAAAATAATAAGTTTGAGTTGTGAGCTTGTAAAATAACTCTGCTGTAATCATGATGATTATAGTGTGGCCCAAAAATTTCTTTGAAGTGGATGTAGGTGTAGCTAACACCGAATTACTATAAATTTATTATGTTTATCGTGCTTGTCTCTCTTTCTCTCTACTCCATTGGTTATACTCTATTTAGCATTCTTAGCACTACTCTTATTACATTCTTTTATATGCATTACTTTAAGAAATAGTTATTAAGCTTCAAAATTTTTAAGAACCCAATTCACTCCCTCCCCCCCTCTTGGGTTGCCATCTGGACCAATATTTGGTATTAGAGCTTGTGCTCATCATTTTTTGATCTAACAATCAAGAGCTAAAGATCTAAATGACAGTTAAGGTTCATCTTTTTTTGAGGAATAATCCACCAATCATCTATCATTGTTTAATGGCACTAACTACTCATATTGGAAAGCTAGAATGAGGATATTCATTTAAGCTTTGAACTTTAATTTATGAAGAGTCATTATCAATGATCCTAGCACTCTCACACACTTAGTAGATGAATCCATTGTTCCTAAGCCCGAAAGGGATTGGAATGAGAATGATAGAAAAATGGCCCAGCTTAATGCCAAGGCCATAAATGCCCTATACTGCTCCTTGAATGCAAATAAATTCAATAGAATATCTACTTGCATCTCAGCCAAGGAGATATAGGATCGGTTAAAAGTTACCGATGAGGTTACCAACCAAGTTAAAGAGTCCAAGATTAACATTCTTGTGCATAAATATGAACTCTTTAATATGGATCAGAATGAGTCCATCACTTGCATGTACACTAGATTTATGGACATAGTGAATGGATTAAAAAGTCTTGGAAAGATCTATACTAACTCTGAGTTTGTTCAAAAAATTCTTAGATTCCTTTCAAGAGCATTGGAAACAAAAGTGATAGCAATCCAAAAAGCCAAAAATCTGAACAGTTTACGTTTAGAATAGCTTCTTAGATCACTCATGATCCATAAACTCTTGCTGAAGCAACATCAAGAAGAAGATATGAAAAAGAAAAAGATAATCACACTAAAAGTTGCTAAAAAGGAGAAGAGCAGCAGTAAAAAAGATGAAGATGATGAAGATGCCACTCTCCTTGCAAGAAAATTCAAGAAATTTATGCAAAGAAGGAGGCTGTTCCACAAAAGAAAACCTGGTATCAAATTGGAAGAAGATAAGGAGAAAGATAAGGAAAAGGAGAAAGATCCCATGATTTGTTATGAATGCAAAAAGTATAGACATTACAAATCTGAATGTCCTCAACTTAAAAAGAGATATAAAAAGAAAAAGAAAATGTATGTTGCAACATGGAGTGATAGTGATGAATCTTCATCCAAAGAAGAACAACAAGAAGTTGCTAACATATGCCTTATAGCAAATGAAGAAGAGGTATGTTCTGAAAGCCCTATTTATAATTTTACCTTTGATGAACTTTATAATGCTTTCAATGAACTGCTTAATAATTTTAAAATTTTGAGAACAAAGAATAAAGTTTTAAAAACTAAAAACTAAAACCTTCTTTAAAAAAAAGATAAATTTACCATTAAGATTAAAAAGCTAAAATCTGAAATGCAAAACATAGAAAAAGAGAAAAATATGATTTCTACTAAAAATCAAAATTTAAAAAATAAAGTTAAAAAGTATAAAAATATTATTGATAAATTTACTTATAGCTCGAAAAGACTTAATTTGCTTTTGAATAATCAGAGTTATTTTTGATAAAGCTGGTTTGGATTACAAACCACATAAGAAATAAAAACTAGTTAATAATTTCTTTGTTAAGAAATCAATTGACAATGATATTTTTTATTTTTATTATGGTAAGAAAGGTCATAAATCCTATGTTTGCAATCATAAGATATCTCATTTAAATGCTGGTTATAAAAATAAAATGATTTGGGTTCCAAAAGAAACTATATTTTATATTACTAACCATGAAGAACACAAAAAGGCTTGGGTACCTAAATATAAGATGTGATTGTTATGCATGTGTGTCTTGCAGCCAAAGGATTAAAAAAAATGGTATCTTAACAGCGGCTGCTCAAGATACATGATTGATAATAAAGATCAATTCATCATCCTTGAAATCAAAAGAGGTAGAGTGGTGACCTTTAGAGATAATGGTCAAGGTCACATCATGGGTATTGATAAATTTTAAATCACTCCATCCACTTTTTTTTAGAATATTTTGTATGTTGATGGCTTAAAATATAATTTAATTAGCATTAGTTAACTATATGATAAAGGTTTCAAAGTAATCTTTAAAGCATCTATCTACACAGTATCTAATTTCATTGATAATAGCATTATCTTTGTTGAAAATAGAATTGTGTTGACCCAATTGATGATTTTGATGATTAACAAAACTATTTGAGTATAACTAATGGAGGCTCTAATGATTTTGATTAAGTGTTTCAGATTATAAGTCTATTGAATGATCAAAATCAGGAGTTACATCGGGTTCTGGATTGAATCTAATGTCTAGGTAAGATTGCAGACATTAGAGTCGACTCCAAGAATTACAGAGCCGACTCCGAATCTGGCACGGAAGTTAGAGTCGACTCCGAGACTGTTAGAGCCGACTCTCACAGAAGAAATAGAACATCGATTTTTCTGGCCCCGACCTAGAGTCGACTCCGGGTAAGTTAGAGTCGACTCCAGAAAAGTTTCTTGTCAACCCTAGAAAAGTCAGAGACGACTCCAGAAATAACGTTTTAAAGTGCTTCGAGTTAGAGCCGACTCCAAAAAAGTTAGAGTCGACTCCAACCCACCTGGAACGAAAAATCAAATTGCCAGATCAGCTCTAACGGTAATATTTCTATTTTACCTTATTTCTAATGGATATATTTTGTTACAAGGTACACTCCAACGGATAGTTTTCTTCCAAAAATGGTTTGAAAGAAATCTATAAAAAGGGAAGACTATCATTCAAAATAAAGAAGAGAGAAAAATGGAAAAACAAAGAGGAAATTCGGAAATAGAGAAATCTCATTTCAAAAATTCGAAAAAGAGAGAGCCTGAATCTCAAGAGGAAAACCTTCTAGCTCAAATCCACTCCACTCTAAAAAGCTCAAGAGGAATCCAAGGCATTCAAATCAAAGTTTTGGTGGATTTCCCAACTTGGAGAAAGAGGATTCGTTTCTTGCTTTTCAACCCTTCTCAACTACTTCAACTGTGAAGAATCGGAGCTGAGGCTTGATTCAACCCAGCAAGGAGAAGAAGAAAAGAAGAAAAGAAGAAAAGCTCAAAAGCCAACCAACTATAAATCAGGCTTTTCTAAACCTTGTTATTCTTATATTTGATTATCTGCTCATTAAGGAGCTTTGTAATTGAAAAACAACATTTCTATTATTTGTATCTAGTTCAATCTGGGGGATTGAACTAGTGGAGGTAGTCTTACCTCGGTACAAGCTTGGGATAGCTTGTGTTAGGGTTTTTGTGCTGGTGAGCCCGGAAAACCAGCTGGGTTCGTTGTGATCCCGAGAAAACAATAAGTTTGAGTTGTGAGCTTGTAAAACAACTCGGCTGTAATCAAGGAAGATTATAGTGTGGACCCAAGTGAATCTTGGGAGTGGACGTAGGTGTTGGATACACCGAACCACTATAAAATCTTTCTGTTTGCAGTGCTTTCATTGACTCTTTCTCTATCTCTATTTTATTCCCTGCACTTTTCATTTACATTGCCTTTACCTTCATTCTTCTTAAGCAAACTATTTTAAAAGGCTAATTTTTTAAAGAACCCAATTCCCCCCCCCCCCCTCTTGGGTTGTCATCTGGGCCAACAATTGGTATCAGAGCTTGTGCTCATTAGATTTTGATCACACGATCAAGAGCTAAAGATCCAAATGGCAACACAAGTTGGATCATTTGCTGAAGGTCATTCTACGAATAGACCTCCACTGTTTAATGGTTCAAATTATTCATATTGGAAAGCTAGAATGCGGATATTCATTCAAGCTTCTGACTATGAACTATGGGGTGTTATAATTAATGGACCTAGTACACCCACACATGTTATTGATGGAACTATTGTTCCTAAGCCCGAAAGGGACTGAAATGATAATGATAGGAAGATGGCACAGCTTAACGCTAAAGCTATGAATGTATTATATTGCTCCTTAGACGCTAATGAATTTAATAGAATCTTCACTTGTAATTCCGCAAAGGAGATTTGGGATAGATTAGAAGTTACCCATGAGGGTACCAACCAAGTAAAAGAATCCAAAATTAATATTCTTGTTCATTAATATGAATTGTTTAGCATGGAACAATCTGAAACCATTGCATGCATGTACACTAGATTTACAGATATTGTAAATGGTTTAAAAAGTCTTGGTAAGACATATACTAACTCAGAACTTGTTCGAAAAATTCTTAGGTCATTACCAAGATCATGGGAAGCAAAAATGACAACAATCCAAGAAGCAAAGGACCTCAACACTTTACCCTTAGAGGAGCTTCTAGGATCACTTATGACCCATGAGCTGACTATGAAGCAGCATGTAGAGGAGGACACAAAGAAGAAGAAAATGATTGCCCTCAAAGCTGCAAAAGAAGTAGAGCAGCAGCGATGATGATGATGATGATGATGATGATGATGAGACTGCTCTCTTAGCAAAGAAATTTAAAAGATTCATGAGGAGAAAGAAACCCTTCCAAAAGAAGAAATTTGGAGCAAAGTGGGGAGGAGAAAAGGATAAGAACAAGGACAAGGACAAAGAAAAAGAGAAAGACCCCTTGACTTGCTATGAGTGTAACAAACCGGGGCACTTTAGAAATGAATGTCCTAAACTGTAGAAAGCCTACAAAAAGAAAAAGAAAGCTTATATGGCGACTTGGAGTGACAGCGAGGAATCTTCTTCCGAAGAAGAAGAACAAAAGGAAGTCGCAAACGTATGTTTTATGGCGGACGATAACGATGAGGTAAGTTCCGATAACCCTTGCGATGAATTTTCTTTTGATGAACTATTTGATGCTTTTAATGAACTTGTCGGGGATTTCAAGGTTTTGAAAAAGAAATACAAGATTTTGAAAAATAAAAATTTAACTTTCATTAAAGAAAAGAAAAATCTTAATAATGAAGTTAAGAAACTTAAATCTGAAAATGAGATTTTAGTAAAAGATAAAGAATTAAATTCCAATGAAAATGATAAACTAAGAAAAGAGGTTGAAAAACATAAGAACATAGTTGATAAGTTTACATTAAGCTCAACTAAATTAGACATGTTATTAAATAGTCAAAAACCAGTTTTTGACAAAGCCGGATTAGGGTATAACACTTTAAGAAAACAAAAATCACTGAAAAATATTTTTGTGCGTGCTGGCCAAAGTAATTTTACATGCTTTAAATGTAATAAAAAAGGACATAAATCTTATGAATGTAAAACTCTAAAACCTAATAAAAACTTAAATATTAAAGGAAAGAAAATATGGGTTCCAAAAGGAACGGTCTTTATTGCTACTAACCATGAAGGACCCAAGAAAGCTTGGGTACCTAAATATAAGACTTGATCATCTTTGCAGGAGTGTCTTGCGGCCAAAAGATCAAAGCGAAAGTGGTATCTTAACAGTGGCTGCTCAAGGCACATGACGGGTGACAAAGATCAATTCATCACCCTTGAAAGCAAAAGAGGAGGAGTAGTTACATTTAGCGACAATAGCAAAGGCCAAATCTTGGGGTTTGGTAACATTCAAATAACTCCCTCCACACATATTGAAAATGTCTTATATGTTGATGGTTTAAAACATAATTTAATTAGCATTAGTCAATTTTGTGACAAAGGTTTTAAAGTATCTTTTGAATCTTCTATATGCACAGTTGCAAATCCCATTGATAATAGCATTGTTTTTATTGGAAATAGAAATGACAATGTATACTTGATAGACTTAGACAATTTGTCTACTAATAATCATTGCTTAGTTGTTAATAATGCTAATATGAATGAGATTGGTTGGTTGTGGCATCGAAGATTAGGTCACGCAAGCACACACTTAATTTCAAAACTAATTAGAATGGATTTAGTAAAAGGTCTACCTAAAATAGATTTTGAAAATAACAAAATATGTGATGCATGTCAGTTTGGAAAACAAACGAGAAGTTCCTTTAAATCTAAAAATGTTGTTTCAACTTCTAGGCCATTAGAGCTACTTCACATGGACCTTTTTGGACCAACTAGAACCACAAGTCTAGGAGGAAAGAAATATGGTCTTGTGATAGTAGATGATTACTCTAGATTCACTTGGGTAATATTTTTAGCTCACAAAGATGAGACTTTCTCAATATTCATGAAATTCTTCAAGAAAGTAACAAATGAGAAAAACACTACCATAGTGTCTCTAAGAAGTGATCATGGAACTGAATTTGAAAATCACTTATTTGAAAGTTTTTGCAATGAAAATGGTATTAATCATAACTTTTCTGCACCTAGGACCCCACAACAAAATGGAGTAGTTGAAAGAAAAAATAGGACTTTAGAAGATATGGCCCGTACCATGCTATGTGAAAGTAAACTCCCGAAATACTTTTGGGCAGAAGCTATTAACACAGCATGTTACATCCTAAATAGAGCATTAATAAGACCTATTTTAAAGAAAACACCTTATGAATTATGGCATGATAGAAAACCAAACATTAAATATTTTCATGCATTTGGTTGTAAATGTTTTATTCATAATAATGGTAAAAGTAACTTAGGTAAATTTGATGCAAAATCTGATGAAGGAATATTCTTAGGTTATATTCAACAACTAGTAAAGCATATAGAGTGTTCAATAAAGGAAGCCTAATTGTTGAAGAATCTATTTATGTAATTTTTGATGAATCTTTAGCATCAAGTTCCAAAAGGATTGATGATGAGGAAGATACAAACATTCTTGAAAACAATCTTGAAAAACTTAATATTGATGTATCTTCAGATCATGAACAAGAAGCTAAAGGTAATGATTCGCCTAATGCTGATGTTATTAATACTAATCATAATGATGTAGATCTACCAAGAGATTGGAGATACACTTATAGTCATCCCAAGGAATTGATTATAGATGATCCATCTCAAAGAATAAGAACTAGATCATCTATGAGAAATATTAGTAATCACCTTGCATTTGTTTTTCAAATTGAACCTAAAACCATTGAAGAAGCTGAAAAAGATAATAATTAGATGTTAGCAATGCAAGAAGAATTAAATCAATTCACTAGAAATAATGTATGGACTTTAGTAGAAAGACCTAAAAATCATTCTGTTATAGGATCAAAATGGGTTTTTAGAAATAAACTAGATAAAAATGGCATAGTAATTAGAAACAAAGCTAGATTAGTTGCAAAAGGATATAATCAAGAAGAAGGTATTGATTTTGATGAAACCTTTGCACCTGTAGCTAGATTAGAAGCCATTAGGCTATTACTAGCATTTGCATGTCATATGAACATTAATTTATTTCAAATGGATGTCAAAAGTGCATTTTTAAATGGATTAATAAATGAAGAAGTATATATAGAACAACCACCAGGTTTTGAAGATCATGAATTTCTAAATCACGTTTTTAAATTGCACAAAGCTTTATATGGATTGAAACAAGCACCTAGAGCTTGGTATGATAGACTAAGTAAATTTTTGATTGAAAATGATTTTACAAGAGGAAATGTTGATAAAACATTATTTTTGAAAAGAAAAGATAAAGATTTACTTATAGTTCAAATTTATGTTGATGACATTGTATTTGGTGCTACTAACAATCTTCTATGTCAAGAGTTTGCTAAGTTAATGCAGGAAGAATTTGAAATGAGCATGATGGGAGAACTCAATTTCTTCCTTGGACTTCAAATCAAACAAAGCAAAGAGGGAATCTTTATCAACCAAACAAAGTACACAAGAGAAATACTAAAGAAGTTTGGTATGGAATCAATCAAACCCCTCGGAACACCAATGAGTCCTTCATGCAAGCTGGATAAAGATGAAGAAGGTAAGAAGGTTGATCAAAAATATTATCGAGGTATAATCAGATCCCTACTTTACTTAACTGCAAGTAGACCAGACATAATGTTTGCTGTTTGCTTATGTGCTAGATTTCAGTCTGAACCTAAAGAATCACATTTAATTGCTGTTAAAAGAATACTAAGATACTTAAGTGGAACAAAAAATGTAGGTTTATGGTATTCTAGAGACTCAACATTAAATCTGATTGCTTATTCTGATTCTGATTATGCTGAATGTAAGTTAGATAAAAAAGCACAAGTGGTATATGCCAACTTTTAGGAAGTAACTTAATCTCATGGTTTAGCAAAAAGCAAAATTTGGTTGCATTATCTACTGCTGAAGCATATATGTTACAGCTGGAAGTTGTTGTGCTCAAATCCTATGGATTAAGAGACAACTTGAAGACTATGGTATCACACTTGATAAGACACCTATAAGATGTGATAATACAAGTGCAATAAATCTAACTAAAAATTCAATTCAACACTCAAGAACAAAGCATATTAAAATTAGATATCACTTTATAAGAGAACATGTTGCCAATAATGAAATTTGTCTTGATTATGTGAATACTGAAGAACAACTGGCAGATATATTAACAAAACCCTTAAGTGAAGAGAGATTTTGTTATCTTAGAGGAGAATTAGGAGTTTGTGATCCTTTGGAATAATTTTCTGAAACTCTTAAGAACAACTATCTAGATCTCATCTATTTCTTGAAAATCTCGATATTCGATAAGGAAATCTATCTAGATCTTGATTCATTGTTTCCACAATTGCTAAGGAATATTTATCTAGAATTTGATGATTAATTTGAATAGTTTCATATCCTTGAAACTTGATTTTTTTTATCTCTGAAACTGTTAGAGTTGACTCTAACAGTTTGTGGAGTCGACACCTTAGTTTTGATGTTCTGTCTAAGCAATTAGAGCCGACTCTGGCTTTTGTAGAGCCAACTCTAATTCGAGCGCTGACAGACTTTCTGGTTCGAAGCCGACACCCAGTTTTTGGGAGTCGACTCTAAGTCGAGCTAGGTTAAAAATAAAAAGGCGGAGTCGATCCCAAATCATTCCATCCGTCTCCCAAAACCTCTCCAAAAAGCTCCAAAGCCTTTCCAACTTCCCTAATCGTCTCAAAGCCTTTGATTAAATTTTCCAATCTTCTCAATGGCACCTAAGAGGCGCAGTTTCGTCGGTGGAGCATCTGTTCCCACGAGGCGATGCACTATTCGGAGGTAACCCTCGCCATCCTCCTCTTCGGCCACTTAAGAAGATTCCCCTCCTTCACCCTCTTCACCCAAAGTTGATCAATTAGCCGGTAAGACTATTACAACTGGAAGAAAGGTCAATTTTGATTTCTTTGAGTCGGAAGGCTTCACAATAGGAAGATGTTTGAAAGAAATGGAGTGGGAAAAGATTTGCTCATTAGATATCCCCACTTATCCAGCCTTAGTGAGAGAGTTTTACAATGGTTTAAGTAGAGGAGAAGGCGGTCTAATCAGTATAGTAAGAGGAACAAGAGTTACAATAACCGCTGAAATACTTGGAAATTTGTTGGAAATGCCCACAATCGGTATTATGGAATATCAACATGATGATAGAAGTGGAGCATTGACAAGAATGTTAGGGAGGGATGTAACCGAGTTTGAGGAAATCCTTGCAAATCAATTAAATCTGGAACTCAGGTTACTACACAACATTTGTGGAAGACTTTTATTTCCGAAAATTGGTAGATTTGAGTACGTCTCGGAGCGAGACATTCTTTTGATGGATTGTATAATTACTGGAAGGCCAGTCAACCTAGCTGGCATGATGATTGGATATATGGCAGAGGCTGCTACAAAGAAAAGATCTACACTGCCATATGGTATGATTTTGACATTAATCTTTAGAAGCCAAGGTGTGCTTATTATGGAGAATGAACCCCTAAGAAAATTAAAGCACACTGACTATTATAGTATCTCTACTATTCATCGGATGGGCTTCAAGAAGTTGAATGGTGTATGGATGAAAGGAGGAAGAGAGGAAAGAGCTGAAAGAGATAAAGCAGAAGAGGCCAAAGTAGAAGACATCCTTGGACCATCCACTGCGGGACCATCAGTCCTTGATCCATTTATTACGGGACCATCTACAGCTGGACCTTCAGAGGCCGGACCTAGTACAGTTCCCTCACCTCCACATCAGTCTATTGCTGCTTCTGGGAGATTCTCTGATGAATAGATTGGTCAGCTGAGAGCCTTGCTTATCGAATATGATAGTCAGAGATCTCATGAGATTAATCAATTAAAAGAAGACTTTAATCAGTTGAAAGAAGAACTTAACTCGAGACTGGACATGATCTCCTTTTCCATAAGCAATTCTGTTGAATCCTTTGGTGCTGAACTTCACAAAATCTTTGAAAGGATGGAAGGCATTGCTGATGGCTCGGGATCTTATGTTCATGCAACTGGTCAACTGAAGAAGGACATTGACCTTGCAGTATCACAGATTGAAGCTTTCCTTGAAAATTTTAAGAAATCTCAAAAAGATGATGTAATGGAAATCATAGGTCACTTGAAGAAAATTGTATTCAAACATATCTGACTTTGATTTTAATTTTGATAGTTTGTATTTAGGAACTTTGAATATCTAATGTATTTCACTTAGGAATGTACTTATGTAATGCTTCTCACTTATGAAATGCAATTACACTTTTCAAATCTGTCTATGATTAACTGCTTGAATCCCTATGTCTTATTGAACCTACAATTTTTCTATAATAACTTTCTTTATCTAACACTCTCCTTATTGCTGATAACAAAAAAGGGGGAGAGATGGTTGAATATGCAAAGAAAGAAATGACTTAAAATTTTAATGAGAGATGGTTGAATATGCAAAAGAAAGAAAGAAAGGGGAAGAAATGATTGTTTATGCAAAAAGAAAGAGACTTGAAATTTTAATCAGTTCAATTAAAATTTAATTTTTATATATAGGGGGAGCTATTCAATGCAGGGGGAGCTTAACAACAAGCTCAATTGCAATTTTCTGCATATTTAGATTAAATGTTCATAATTGATGGATTATATTGAACTCATGCACAATTTTAAAAGTTTACTTTGAATATTGGCATCAAATCCTTCATTAAAAATGTTTTAAGTTTTAAAATGACTATAATCTTTAGTTCGAATGAATTTTTGAATGCATATACTCAAAGTTTTTGTTATCATCAAAAATGGGGAGATTGTTGACCCAATTGATGATTTTGATGATTAACAAAAACTATTTGAGTATAACTAATGGAGGCTCTAATGATTTGATTAAGTGTTTCAGATTATAAGTCTATTGAATGATCAAAATCAGGAGTTACATCGTGTTCTGGATCGAATCTAATGTCTAGGTAAGATTGCAGACATTAGAGTCGACTCCAAGAATCACAGAGCCGACTTCGGATCTGGCACAGAAGTTAGAGTCGACTCCGAGACTGTTAGAGCCGACTCTCACAGAAGAAATAGAACGTCGATTTTTCTGGCCCCGACCTAGAGTCGACTCCGGGTAAGTTAGAGTTGACTCCAGAAAAGTTTCTTGTCGACCCTAGAAAAGTCAGAGACGACTCCAGAAATAACGTTTTAAAGTGCTTCGAGTTAGAGCCGACTCTAGAAAAGTTAGAGTCGACTCCAACACACCTGGAATGAAAAATTAAATTGCCAGATCAGCTCTAATGGTAATATTTTTATTTTACCTTATTTCTAACGGATATATTTTGTTACAAGGTACACTCCAACGGATAGTTTTCTTCCAAAAATGGTTTGAAAGAAATCTATAAAAAGGGAAGACTATCATTCAAAATAAAGAAGAGAGAAAAACGAAAAAACAAAGAGGAAATTCTGAAATAGAGAAATCCCATTTCAAAAATCCAAAAAAGAGAGAGCCTGAATCTCAAGAGGAAAACCTTCTAGCTCAAATCCACTCTACTCCAAAAAGCTCAAGAGGAATCCAAGGCATTCAAATCAAAGTTTTGGTCGATTTCCCAACTTGGAGAAAGAGGATTCGTTTCTTGCTTTTCAACCCTTCTCAACTGCTTCAACTGTGAAGAATCGGAGCTGAGGCTTGATTCAACCCAGCAAGGAGAAGAAGAAAAGAAGAAAAGAAGAAAAGCTCAAAAGCCAACCAACTATAAATCAGGCTTTTCTAAACCTTGTTATTCTTATATTTGATTATCTGCTCATTAAGGAGCTTTGTAATTGAAAAACAACATTTCTATTATTTGTATCTAGTTCAATCTGGGGGATTAAACTAGTGAAGGTAGTCTTATCTCGTTACAAGCTTGGGATAGCTTGTGTTAGGGTTTTTGTGCTGGTGAGCCCAAAAAACCAGCTGGGTTCGTTGTGATCCCGAGAAAATAACAAGTTTGAGTTGTGAGCTTGTAAAACAACTCGGCTGTAATCAAGGAAGATTATAGTATGGACCCAAGTGAATCTTGGGAGTGGACGTAGGTGTTGGATACACCGAACCACTATAAAATCTTTGTGTTTGCAGTACTTTCATTGACTCTTTCTCTATCTCTATTTTATTCCCTGCACTTTTTATTACATTGCCTTTACCTTCATTCTTCTTAAGCAAACTATTTTAAAAGGCTAATTTTTTAAAGAACCCAATTCACCCCCCCCCCCCCTCTTGGGTTGTCATCTGGGCCAACAAATTGGCAATGTATACTTATTTGACTTGGACAACTTATCTACAAGTAATCATTGCCTAATTACTGATAATGCTAAAGTAAATGAGATTGGGTAACTATGGCACCGTAGATTAGGTCATGCAAGCACACATTTGATTTCAAAATTGCTTAGAATGGATTTGGTTAAAGGTCTTCCAAATTTGGATTTTAAAAATAATAGAGTTTGTGATGCATGTCAATCTAAAAAATAAAATAAAAATTCTTTCAAATCCAAAAATATGGTTTCAACTTCAAGGCCACTCGAGCTACTACACATGAATCTTTTTGGATCTACTAGAATCACTAGTCTAGAAGAAAAGAAATATAGTCTTGTGATAGTAGATGATTACTCTAGATTCACTTGGGTACTATTTTTATCTCACAAAGATTAGACTTTCTTGGTTTTCCTAAAATTCTTCAAGAAAGTCACAAATGAGAAAAAGACTACCATAGTATCTCTGAGAAGTGATCATGGAACTAAATTTAAAAATTATTTATTTAAAAAATTTTGTATTAAAAACGATATTCATCATAATTTTTTAGCATCTAGAACACCTCAACAAAATAGAATGGTAGAAAAAAAATTAGTACTCTATAGGACATGGCCTATACCATGCTATATGAAAGTAACTCCCAAAATATTTCTGAGCGAAAGCTATAAACACAGGATGTTACATCCTAAATAGAGTCTTGATTAGATCAATTCTTAAGAAAATACCCTATGAACTATGGCATGATAGGAAACCCAATATTAGCTATTTTTATGCATTCGGTTGTAGATGTTTCATTCACAAAAATAGGAAGGATAATCTAAAAAAATTTGATACCAAGTCAGATAAAGGTATATTCTTAGTATATTCTGCATCTAGCAAGATATATAGAGTATTCAATAAAAAGTATTTGATTATAGAAGAGTCAATTCATGTAGTGTTAATCTTTAGCATCAAGTTCTAAAAAGAAAGATGATGAGGAATATATTAATATTCTTGAAAGAAATTTTATAAAATTGAATATTGATGTATCTTCAGATCATGAATCTAAAGCTAAGGATGATGATTTACCTAAGGATATTGGTGTTGATACTACTCATAATGATACGATCTACCTAAAGATTGAAGATATGCTTATGGTCATCCAAAGGATCTAATCATAGGTGATCCATCTCAAGTTGTAAGAACTAGATCATCCATGAGAAATATCAACAATCATCTTGCATTTGTGTCTCATATAGAGCTCAAAACAATTGAAAAAGCTAAAAAAGATAGTTATTGGATGTTAGCTATGCAACAAGAGTTGAATCAGCTCACTAGGAATAAGGTATAGACTTTAGTTAATAAACCAATAGATTATCTAGTTATAGGATCAAAATAGATATTTAAAAATAAGTTAGATGAAAATGATATTGTTGTTAGAAATAAGGCTAGACTGATTGCAAAGAAATATAATTAGAAAAAAGGCATTGATTTTGATGAAACCTTTATGCCTGTTGCTAGATTAGAAGCCATAAGGTTATTACTTGCATTTGTATGTTGCATGAACAGTAACTTATTTCAGATGGCTGTAAAAAGCGTATTTTTAAATGATTTTATAAATAAAAAAGTTTATGTTGAATAACCATTTGGTTTTGAAGATCATGAATTTTTAAATCATATTTTTAAACTACACAAAGCACTTTATGGTTTAAAGCAGACATCTAAAACTTGGTATGATAGACTTAGTAAATTTTTGATTAAAAATAATTTTTCTAGAGGTAATGTTAACAAAACTCTATTTTTGAAAAGAAAAGAAAATGATTTATTAGTGGTATAAATTTATGTTGATGATATAGTATTTGATGCTACTAACAATCTTCTTTGTCAAGATTTTTCTAAGCTAATGCAGGGAGAATTTGAAATGAGCATGATAAGAGAATTGAATTTCTTCCTTGGACTCCAAATCAAACAAAAAAGAGAAAGAATTTTTATTAACCAAACAAAATATATAAAAAAATTCTTAAGAAGTTTAGAATGAAAATTACCAAACCTCTTAGTACACCAATGAGTCCTTCATGCAAACTCAATTAGGATGAAGATGGTAAGAAAGTTGATCAAAAGCTCTATAGAGGTATAATTGGTTCTCTACTTTATTTAATAGCTAGTAGACCTGCTATTATGTTTTATGTATGCTTATGTGCTAGATATCAATCTGATCCTAGAGAATCTCACTTAATTGCTATAAAAAAAATCTTCAGATATTTAAGTGGAACAAAAAATATAGGATTATGGTATTTTATAGACTTATCATTTGATTTAATTGCATATTCTGATTCTAATTTTGCTGGTTATAAACTAAATAAGAAAAGTACGAGTAGTACATGCCAATTCTTAAGAAGTAACTTAATCTCTTAGTTTAGCAAAAAGTAAAATTCAGTTGCATTATCAACTGTTGAAGCTGAATATGTTGTAGCTGAAAGTTGCTGTGCTCAAATCCTTTGGATTAAGCAATAACTTGAAGATTATGACATCATATTTGATAAGATTTCAATAAGGTATGATAATACTGGTGCAATAAACCTTACTAAAAACCCAATTTAACACTCAAGAACTAAACATATAGAAGTTAGACATCATTTTATTAGAGAATGTATTGCTAACAATGATGTTTGTCTTGATTATGTGTATTAAAGATTAATTAGCTGATATATTTACAAAACCCTTGAGTGAAGAGTGATTTTGTTATCTTAGAGGAGAATTATGTGTTTGTGATCCATTAGAATAGATTTAAAACCCTCAGAATGATTATCTAGATTTCAATCTATTTTCTTGAAAACTCTCTTATGTTTCTAAGGAAAATTATCTAGATGTTTGAATTTTTTGATCCCCCATGCTTTAAGGATAATTTATCCAGATTTTTAATCATGGCTTGACAAGTTTCAAATTTCAAAACTCTTAATTTTTTTACTGAAACTGTTGTAGAGCCGACTCCACTGAAGTTGGAGTCAACTCGAGAGTTTACAACTCTCTGTCTGCTTATTGGAGCCAACTCGCGTTACTGCAGGAGCCAACTCTATTTTGAGCGCAGACTATTTTAATAATGCGAAGCTGACTCCATGCTTTGCGGGAGCCGACTCTAAGTGGTCCCCAATCAGTTTATCTAGGGTGGAGCCAATTTCCAAATCAAATCATCTCCAAATCGTTCTAACTCTCTCCTACTTCTTTCAAACTTTCAAATATCCTTAATTTCATCCTCTATTGACTTCCTATGGTACCCAAACATCATGCATCCATGCTTGGAGCCTCCATCACCATCGGAAGGTAGTCAATGCGATGTTCGGTGAGGGAACCCTCACCCTGCATGCCATCATCTTCTTCCACCTCCATACCAGATGTCATTCTAACTCCACCCTCTCCACATGTTGACCTTATGGCTATGAAAGTAATCACCATTAGGAGAAAGGTAGACTTTCACTTCTTTGATCTTGAAGGTTTTGATATTTGGAGGTTGTTGAGAAATATGGGATGGAAAAATGTTTGTTCTCTGGATGTTCCTACCTACCCTGCTCTAGTCAGAGAGTTTTACAGTAATAGAAAGAGGAGATGGAGGCCTAGTTAGTTACGTGAGAGGAACCCAAGTCCATGTTTGTTCTCTGGATGTTCCTACCTACCCTGCTCTAGTCAGAGAGTTTTACAGTAATGTAGAAAGAGGAGATGGAGGCCTAGTTAGTTACGTGAGAGGAACCCGAGTCTATGTAAATTCAAAAATTTTGGGTAATCTTTTGGGAATGCCAATTGATGGATTGACTGCCACTCATCCTACTAATCGTGGTGATGCTTTGTTAAGGATGTTGGGAAGGGAAGTAAATAAACTTGAAGATGTTTTTACAAACCAACTGAATTTGGAGTTGAGACTTTTTCATAATATTTGTAGTATGATTCTTTTCCCTAAAACTGAAAGATTTAAATATGTATCAGAAAGGAACATAACTCTAATGGACTGTGTATTAACTGGTTAGCCCATTAATTTGGCAGGAATGATGATAGGCTATATGGATGAGGCTAGTACTAAGAAGAGGTCAACTCTGCCCTATGAGATGGTGTTGACATTGATTTCAGAAGCCAACGAGTTGATATTTTGGATAATGAGCCATAAAAGAAGTTGAGGCATACAGATTACTACAATATATCCACCCTATACCACATGGAATTTGAAAATTAATGGACAATGGCAAAGGCAAAGACCTGGTGATGTGCCAGAGCCAGTCAGAGGAGCCAAAGTTGATGATGATGATATTGAGGAGGTCCCTGGGCCTTCAGCACATGCACCCAGACAATCTGCTCTTGGACCATCATTTCCAACACCGGAACCTAGTTCACCACTAGCACCACCATCAGCAGCATCGATAGTACTTTTCTTTGCTTTCACATCTGAGCAAGTTGAGCAATTCAAAGAGATAATCAAGGCTACACTTGCCGAGCAGAAGGAAAAGATAAATGAAAATATTCGGGATCAGCTTTTGGGAATAAGGCAACTGATTTATATCTTAGAGGAAAAAGTTAAGATTAAAAAGTTAACAAATACCTCTGCTGATAGTTTGAAAACAAAGTTGTAAGATATTTTTGATAAAATTAAAGCATTGGTGATGACTCCGATATCTACTTCAAGTATAATGCAGAACTTCAAGTTAAGATTGAGACAGTTGCATCCAAAGTTGAAATGCTATTGAATGAATTTCTTAAGACTCAGAAGAACGAATGAGACAAATCTTGGAACAATTGAAAAGGCTTTTGAGATTTTAAAGTGAATGTTCCCTTCTCTCCAATCGATCCAGCCAATCCAACTTAATTCTATGCAATCTACCTTAGTTTACTTTTAGAATTTTATAGTTAGAATCTCAATGTTATATTAGAAATCCTAGTTTGTACTTAGGAATTTACTGAAAGATATGTTGTTTTGTTATTTGACACTTGACTTGTACTTAGTTTTATGTAATTAATGAAAATGTATGGAATTTTTATGACTTAATGAAATTTCTTAGATATCTTTAAGATGATTGTCTTCTCAAAGTCATTCTGTGATGTTTGATTCCAATTTAGTTGATTTGAATCTCATCCTGAGCAAGCACTACCCTATGCTTCCTTAATTTTTTGTTGATGACAAAAAAGAAAAAAAATTTGTATATGAATATTGATTTTAAATAGTATGCACATTCATAAGGGGAGGAACTAATCAAAGGGCGCTTAGAACTTATCGAAATCGAATTAATTGAATTGGTAATTTGAATTTATTAATTTGAATAGTATGAATCATTGGATAAAAAATTGGATAATTTTTTGTAATTCATGGAATAGTTGAACTAAATCTTTGAAATGAAATTATTGTTCAAGATAATTATATTGAAATTCGGTTTACTATCATTCTGACTAAAAAGTTATTTAAGTTAAAATTTATGCTTTAAATGTATATACATATACTCAGTATTTTTATCATCATCAAAAGGGAAAGATTGTTGATCCAATTATTGATTTTGATGAATAACAAAAACTACATGAGTATATTCCTTGTGTTACTAATGATTTTGATTAAGTATTTAGGAATTTAAATGTTTAATCAATTAAAATTAAAGAAAAATTGAGTTTGACCCAATGTCTAGTGTTAAGTGTAAGTTTCAGCATTTAAAGCCGACTCCGAAGTGTATCAGAATAGTTTGACACTTTCACCATACGGTAGAGCCGACTCCTACAGAGTCCAGAGCTGACTCCAGAAAGACAGAAAGTCCTCAATTATGCATCGAGCTAGAGCTGACTCCTACATATATTAGAGCCGACTCCATCGATTATACTGAGAGTATATTTTTCGGGGCTTTGTCGAGCCGGCTTCTGCATTCACTAGAGCCAACTCCCATACGTAAAGGTGTTGACCCCTCGAAAAGTTAGAACCGACTCCATAATGGGCAGAAGTTCATGTTTCGCTCATCCCACATTCGAGCCGACTCCAGTTCTGCTCGAGCCAACTCCAACCTGTCAGGGGTAGACTCCAGAGGTGTTAGAAATAACTCCAAACTCTGACATTTCTTCAATGGATTTCAACGGCTCTTTCCTCTTCCCTGCTAAACTCATCCTCAAGCATTTTTAATGGCTAGTTTTTCTTCTAAAAAAGGATTTAGAGGAGATTATAAATAAGAGCTATGGAACCATTTCAAAAGAAGAATATAAGAGAAAATAGAAAAAGAAAAGAATTTAAATTCGAAAGCCCTTTTGTTTGAAACAGAGATTAAGGAAATCCAAAGCCTTCGAAAATTAATCTTGAAGGATTTCTATTAAATCAAAAGGAGAAGAAGAGAGCCATAGTTCTTCAAAATCCTCTACATCAAAGATTCTTTCAAAGTTTCAAGCTCAACTTGAGGAAGATCATTTATGAGGAAAGAAGAAAAAAAGAAAAGCTCAACATCAGAAATCTTCTAATCAGGCTCTTCTATGTCTAATTTTGTTATATTATCTTATTTGCTCGTTTAAGGAGCTTTATATCTATTATAACTATTTCTCTATTATGCTTGCCTATTAATTCAATCAGGGGATTAAATCAAGAGAGGCAGTTTGGACTTGTTCAAGCTAGGAGGCTTGTGATTGGTTTTGTGCTGGTGATCCTGTGAAAATCAGCTAGGTTCATTGTGATCTTGGTGTCAAAGAACAAGTTTGAGTTGTGAGCTTGTAAAATAACTCTACTATAATCAGGATGATTATAGTGTGGCCTAAGAGTTCCTTGGAGTGGATGTAGGTGTAACTAATATAACACCAAATCACTATAAATTTTTTGTGTTTACATTTTTTTATGATAATCAGTTTTCAACATTTATAAATTATCACAAACTATTCATGTCTTATTTGCGCTATGCTAATAGCTTATTCATTAAATGGGTTGTAATTAACAATTAGTATAGTGGTATTTACTGATTTGAGTCGTTCACTTATCCAGCCTTCCATCCTCAATTTGCATGAATTGGAATATAAATATTTTACATCTCTATTGCCATGTCATGTTCCGATTTGATTATTATCAGTAAACTCATTGCAATCCCAATAGGAATGATAATTTTAATCTATAAGGTGTTCTGCTCCATTTTGAGATAAATTTTTTTTTTGCTTTTTATGAAAATAGAAATAAGGATAAATTACTTTTATTCTCACTAATGGGGTGAAAATGAAAATAACCATACTCTTGCACTCTTTCGTTCTATTGGTTGAGTGCTATAGTATTTTTATATTTTTATATATTTGGATGATATTTTATACTTAGTTTAATTTAAAATTTTAGTTCTTTTAGTAGCAAGTATAAATTTAAGAGAGAAGTTTATTAATATGCTAGGTGAAAATTTTAAGGGATAGGGATAGGTAGGGTCCTTGGCATTGATCCATTGCTATCTCAAGCCTCAATCCAGCTTAATCTAACTAGAGGTAGTGAACAACAAAAGCAGCAAGAAATGTAGCATTATTGGCCATAGTTCTGGACTAAAAGCAGGGGATATATTAAGTATCTTGCATTCATTTTAAATATAGAGAATTTTAAATTAGATATCAATTAATTACGATCTTTAATTAGATATTAATTTTAAATTAACATTATTGGCCATAGATATGTCTATGTTTTTCCTAATTGCAAGCTCTTTGTTCACCTCGTGATTCGGAAGTTTCGGACAAGGCCAATTATTTTTTTTGGTTAAAAAAAATTTATTTATTTACATTCATTACATTATATCTTAAATTTTTATATTATAATATTTTTATAGCTGTTCGGCACGTGAGACCGCATCTTGGGAGAAGCGTCCACCGCCATGGACGCCCTTCTTTTTTGTTCTTTCCTCATTTAAGATCATAATTTTGTGAAGCTGAAAAGCTCTTTTTTATGGTACTTCTCACCTCGGGCCTTCCACCGTCGAGCACGCACACCGAGATGCATCATTGACGAGACCGAAACCTTGGCGCCGGCAAGCGAACGGTGCGCTCTCCAGGCCCACGCTGCATCAGCGTAATTTTAGCGTCTCACCGTATTCTAGCTTTTCGACGCTTAAAAAAAATTTAAAAAAGAAAGCATCGAGCAAATTCCTTTTCACTCCTATTTTATTGATGCTTTTAAAAGCATCAGAATACTTTTTTAATGCTAATAAGTATAAAAAAATTAGCATTATTATATAAAAAAATTATTGTAGCGTTACATGTGCAACATCTCACAATTGACAATTAAGCTCATAGACTTTTAGATCATCTTCATCAAAACAAGACATAGCAATGAAGCATTTGTTTTCTTCACACCTTTTTATTAATGGGCAGCATCTTCAATTGAATGTCTATAGGAATCTCAATTACACGTGATGCACTTTATCATCAAGGCCTCTCCTTACCGAGGACATCACATGATGTAAATTTAGTACAATTGGTCAGCCTTTATTATCTCATCACTATAAAAAAAATAACTTATTATGAAGAATAGGCACAATAAATCTTCAATTCGTCATAATAACTTATTATAATACAAAAATATTCACAATAATAACTGTTGCTGTTGAAATCTTTTCCTCTGACTCGGACGCGCTCGGGCTTCGAGATGGGCTTCCTCCTGGGCGGACCTGCAAAATAGTCATCATGCGAGAGGCGTTGGGGGTGGTCCTCTGCAGAAGATCCTCCGATGCTCAAGTCAGTGGAGATTGACAGTCAACAAAAATGAGGAGAAGGCTATCGTTGAAGAGTCTCTCCCAGGGGCTCTGAGCAGGGTGCTAATGGCGGAAGAAAAGGCAGTGAGCGAGTGTGCGCATAGGAGATGGCGTACCTGAGGGGATCTGAGGCTGTACTATTTATAGAGGATCACCTGGTTGTTGGAAGCATCGTGGGTCCGAAGGCCGTTGAGATCTGAATCCAATTTGTTATGAGATCGGTAGGATTCGTATCTGGTTAGTTAGAGGATCGACGGCTGGGAGAGCTTGTTGATATCTCAAGATTTGGTGGGGGGCATAGGCCCCAGGGCCCTAGGCTACTCTCGGATATGATTCCCGTTTAGAATCTCACTATTTTAAGCTTTCTTGCGCCAAACTCCGTAGAGGTGTAGATATCGCTCGGGCTGGGCCGAGTGATAGAAGAGATCGGCTAGAAAGGTCGGATGGTGGGATGGCTCGGTTAGGGCTAGGAGACGATGGACAATAGCTCGGCCGAAAGGACCTAGAGACGATAGCTCAGCCAAGGGGACCGAGAGACGATAGCTCGGCTCGAGAGGACCGAGATGATAGCTCGGCCAAGGGGACCGAGAGACGATAGCTCAGCTGGGGGGACCGAGAGACGATAGCTCGGCCAAGGGGACCGAGAGACGATAGCTCGGCCAGGGGGACCGAGAGGTGATAGGCTCGGCTCGAGGGGACCGAGAGGCGATAGCTCGGCCAGGGGGACCGAGAGGCGATAGGCGATAGCTCGCACTTTGGGAACTCTTGGCTGGGTGGAGGTTAGGGGGCTCCGACTTACCGAGGATGATTTATCTCTAGCGAGTGTTGCACAGTGAGTAGGAAGCAAGGCTGGCCTTAGCCATGTGCACGATTATTGATGCACGATGATTTTATCCCTCAACACATGCCCCCCCACTCCTTAGTTCGAAGCATAGGTTCGAGCGTAAGGAGTATAATGTTAGGAATTGTATCCTAAAGCCATTCATTTGATGATTGTGCTGATGTAAATTGTATATAAATTGATATATTAATAAAAGTTATTTGGCAGTTTATTCATTACAAGAACATCTTCTTAATACTCCTGAAAGTAATGAAGCCCTTAGGATCTTCCTCACGATAAAGGAGGATTTATCTTAGAAGGTCCTTAAAAGAGTTCGCGACCAAATGATATACTATGACAGGGCCATAGTACTATTAATTATAGGACATTGTATATCATATTTATTGGTTATCCTCTTAACGAAGGAGTGTAGAGACACTGGTATGATATACAGGTGAAAGTGTAGGAGTATATTTCATCGAACGTGACTCATTTTCGGATACTCTACTGTCAAGAGTTAATCTGAGAAGATATAGGTATATGTATCCTTCAGACCTGAAGATCACAACCAGTGGCTTACAAGCAACTCATTGTACTTAGGTGCCGGACCACCTGGATTTCTAATCCAGCTACGAAAGGTTACTGGGTGCAGTCAAGTACTTGTGGTAGTCAGTTATGGATCAAGATGGAATTTGACCTATCCCATTAATAGGAGAAATGCTTGTGTTTCAATTTAGCAAGACCTTGGCCAAGGCACTTCATGTGAAAGTCATATGGTCACTAAAGTTGAAATCACTTTATGGATTTGCTATTTAGAGTTGACAGGCTCTTAAGCCATCCTTAGCATTTGTGGTCAAGAGGATGAATTATACGGTAACTGTTTCTTAGGGTTCTTAGAGTTTGCTCGGCAACTCTTCGACCTATCCGGACGTTGGGTTCCATTGCTAGATGGGCACATCGATTAGTATAGAAAGTTGTTTCTATGCTACCGGCTTAGGTTCGAACCTAGAGAGTCACATGCATAGAAGTTTCCTAGGATGATCTATTTGCTGATCAATGATTAAGAATCGTATATGATTTAATTAATCAATTTGATTGATTGAATTATCTCAATTGGGTTAAGTACAATTGAATAAGATTCAATTTGGTTTAAGTCTATTAGAAGGACAAGTCAATTTCAAATATTGATTTGAAATTAGACTTGATTTGAATTTAAATAGATTCAGGACTAGCCAAATTTGATTTGGGCTTGGACCATGATCTATGTGGGTTAAGTCAAATAAATTTAGACCAGAACCCAAACTTCTCGAATATGGATCTCATATGATGAGATGGCTAAAATCTCATCTCATGAGATAGAATTTAATGCATGACATTTATTTACCGAACGTCGGATTTATCCCTCGTCTCTTTGGTTTTCTTCGAACGACGGAACTAAACCAAATGCCGCGACTCCTTGGTTTTCTCCTAACGTCGGAATTAAACCAAGCGCCGCGCCTTCGGCGTCTCTTCGCTTTTGCCAAACGACGGATTCTTAAATGTCAGAATTAAATATCAAGGCTAATCTAGACTATAAATAGAGGGCATTCCCTCACCAGAGAACACTGTTGAGAAATTTGAGAGATTGTAATTATTTAATTACCCCAACTTTATTGATTTTGATGATTTTCAAAAGCCATGAGTATTTTAAAGGAAATAATGAGTTTATTATCAAAAACCTTGAGCTTATTCAAAATGAAAGCAATGGACTCTCAATGTTTAAATTCACTGAGTTTTGAATCAATTTGAAAAAGAAGTTTCAAGCTCTATATTTAAGATTTCAAAAAGGAATTTTTACATGTTATATTTCAATCAATGATTTCTTGAAACATGTCTTGAATTCATGCTTAATGTCATATTTATTGTATTCAAGTCAAAATTTCATTTAAAATTATTCTAGGACGATTTTCAAAGTCAATCAAAAAAAATTTCTGATTTTTGATACGTTCCGGAGCCGACTCTAGAGTTTCAGAGTCGACTCCAGTAAGTAACAGAGATTTCTGATTTTCTCGAGTCGACCCTTGGATTTCAAGAGTCGACCCCTGACTCTGTGCGAGCCGACTCCTGTCTGTGCGAGCCGACTCGGCTCAAACAACAGAAAGCATATTTTTTGAGCGCTTCTTGAGTCGACTCCCCATTTTCTTTGAGTCAACCCCCGTCTGTCGGGAGCCAACACTTTGGTTCTTCGCGAGTCGACCCTCTAACGTTTAAAATGTTTCTATTTTTAGTAATCGACTTCGAGCCGACTCCCACAGTGCTCGAGTCGACTCCGCAAAATTCTGGGCGCGATTTTTCACGATGACACATCAGCTCCAACGGTAATATTTTCAAATAACGGCTATATTTCTGTGTTTCTAACGGATATATTTTACAGAATCTATATATAGAGGAGCTCTTTTCAAATCAAAAAAGGGGGAATATAGAAGAGAATAGAGTGGTGAAAAAGAGAGAAAGAAAATCTTTCAAAAAGAGAAAAAAATAGAGCTTCATTGGAAAAATCATTTGAGTCAGAAAAGAGATTCAAAAGGAGTAAAATCAAAGAGAGATTCGTGTGCTCCAGATCTACAATCAACAAAAGTTCAAGAGGAGATCCCAAAGCAACCAAGAGCAAATCAAGATCTTCCAACCTAGAAGAAAAAGAAGAAAGCTTCAACAACATCCAAAAGCCCCAAAGCTAGGAGAATCTATGCTGAGGCCTGATTCCACACTTCAAAGGAGTTGGAGAAGAGAAGCAAAGAAGCCAAGCCTGCATTCAAGCTTATTTAATCAGGCTTTTCTAAACCTAAAGCTTTATTTTGATTATTCTGCTCAAGAGGAGCTGCTTTTATTTAAACTCTAAATTATTTTCTTTGTATACTGATTCAATCAGTGGATTGAATCAGTGGAGGTAGTTGTACCTCGTTGTAAGCTTGGGATAGCTTACGTTTTGGGTTCGTTGTGATCCCGTTAAAAACAATGAGTTGGGTTTTGTGCTGGTAAGCCCGTGTAAAACCGGCTGGGTTCGTTGTGATCCCGGAAAAACAACAAGTTGAGTTGTGAGCTTGTAAAACAACTCGGCTGTAATCTAGGGAGATTATAGTGTGGACCCAAGTGAATCTTGGGAGTGGACGTAGGTGCTGGTTGCACCGAACCACTATAAAAATATCTTGTGTTTGCCGTGCTCATTTGTCTCTCACTCTATCTCTCTTTATTTCTGTTTGTGCATTGCTTATAAGTTAATTTCTCTTACTTGCACATCTTGAGTTAATTTGTTTAAAACATTTCAAAAAGTCTTAAATTTTTAAGAACCCAATTCACCCCCCCCTCTTGGGTTGCCATCTGGGCCAACAATTGGTATCAGAGCGAGTGCTCATTTAGAATTTGATCTCACGATCAAGGGCTAAAGATCCTTATGGCAACACAAAGTGGTTCATGTTTTGCTGAAGGTCATTCTACGAATAGACCTCCTTTATTTAATGGAACCAACTATTCATATTGGAAAGCTAGAATGAGAATATTCATTCAAGCTTCTGACTATGAATTGTGGGGAGTAATAATGAATGGACCTAGTACACCCACACACGTAGTTGATGGCACTATTGTTCCTAAGCCCGAAAGGGATTGGAATGATAATGATAGGAGAATGGCACAATTAAATGCTAAAGCCATTAACATTTTGTATTGTTCCTTAGACTCTAATGAATTCAACCGAATCTCAACATGTAATTCCGCAAAAGAAATTTGGGATAGGTTGGAAATAACACATGAAGGAACAAACCAAGTAAAAGAATCAAAAATAAATATTTTAGTTCATAAATATGAATTATTTACCATGGAACAAAATGAAACCATCACATGCATGTTCACTAGATTCACTGATATTGTGAATGGTTTGAAAAGTCTTGGAAAACTCTGAGCTTGTTCGCAAAATTCTTAGGTCACTTCCAAGGACTTGGGAAGCCAAGGTGACAGCCATACAAGAAGCCAAAGATCTGAACATCCTACCATTGGAAGAGCTTCTTGGTTCGCTAATGACTCATGAGCTTCAAGTTAAACAACATGTCAATGAGGATGAGTCAAGAAAGAAGAAGACCATCGCCCTCAAGGCTGCAAAAGTTGAAGATAGCAGCAGCGATGATGAAGAGGATGATGATGATGAGACAACCCTCCTTGCAAGGAAATTCAAGAAGTTTATGCAAAGAAGGAGGCCCTTCCACAAGAAGAGATTTGGATCAAAAATGGAAGGAGAAGAAGAAAAGGATAAGAAAAAGGAAAAGGATAAGGAAAAAGAGAAAGAGCCCTTAGTATGTTATGAATGTAAAAAGCCAGGGCATTTTAAATATGACTGTCCTTTACTTAAGAAGGCCTATAAGAAAAAGAAAAAGGCCTACATGGCAACTTGGACTGACAGTGAAGAGTCTTCTTCCGAAGAAGAAGAACAAAAAGAAGTTGCAAATGTTTTCTTTATGGCGGACAATGAAGAGGTAAGTACCGAAACCCCCGATGATGAATTTACTTTTGATGAAATGTTTGAAAGCATTTAATGAATTGATGATTGATTTCAAGGCTTTGAAAAAGAAACACAAATCTTTGAAAACTGAAAACTTAAATTTAATTAATGAGAAAAATAAGTTAAATCTTGCAGTTAAAGATTTAAAAGATAAAAAGAAAACACTTTTTAATGAAAAGAATGATTTTGCTCATAAGATGATTTGATTAAATCTGAGAATGAAAATCTAATTAAAGAGAAAGAATCAATCTCTAATGAAAATAATTTCTAAAGGAAGATGTTAAAAAGTATAAAGACATTGTTGAGAAATTTACTCTAAGCTCAACTAAACTAAATATGATTTTAGATAGTCAAAAAGTAGTTTTTGACAAAGTAGGTTTAGGGTATAACACATTTAGAAAACAAAATCATTGAAAAATATTTTTGTAAAAGCTAACCAAAGTAATATTACTTGTTTTAAATGTAATAAAAAAGGACATAAATCTTTTGAGTGCAAAACAATAAGTAATAATGAAAATTAAACAC